>JAQFZQ010000497.1:0-31948 GCA_034696005.1 Glomeris marginata | reverse complement strand
ACTACTGCTTCAAAAAATCTGAAAAATTCACGGAAAATTCAAAATATTGATATAAACTTAGGATTAAAGTTTCGTTGTAATCGCTTCAAGTCAATTTTACCCCTGACAATTGTCCTTTAAGTTTACAATATTATACAGATGCTGCAGATGCACCTAAATAATACGTGGTACTATGGCATATTTGAGGTTCTTCCTACGTGAAACGCGTGTGTAGGCTTTTCAAGTTGGACTTCCCTATACACAGCTACTGTCCGTTCAAAGAAAGATTGAGCTAGGACTGTGCCTATTTGATGTTTTGAAGGGGTGCACGGTTACAGTTTGAGCTTGGTTTGAGCAAGGTTTGTGGCAGTCTTCATTGCACGTCATAGCCTGCGCACCTGCAGTCGTGCACCCCTTCAAAACATCAAATAGGCACCGTCCTAGCTCAATCTTTCTTTGAACGGACAGTAGAGTTGTCATAAAAAGAGGTGACGCAAGATAGTTTGATCAAGAACAAGAACGGATTTGCTTGAAACTGCGTTGCCTGCCTACACTCTAAAATTGTGTATCTTGAATAGGGTGTACCCGAGTTTTAGTTGAATGATGCCATCTTGATTTTCACCGCAATTTGTATTTAGATGGTATAATGAGATGCTTGATGCCATTTTATTTATCAACCATCTTTATTTTAGATACCGTTTTGGAGATGCTTGATGGCATCTTTTCTATTATACTCACGACGGAGTAAACGTGCTGGTTTCCAATTAAAGGATTAGCTCAGTCCACTATTGTCGTCTATTGTCCTACGGGGGTTACGAGACGTTCCCCCTCAATATTTAATTGGTGAAAGTCTCGTAACCCCAGTAAGACGACAATAGTGGACTGAGCTAATCCTTTAATTGGAAACCCGCACGTTTACTCCGTCGTGAGTATAACTGAATTGTTCACACTGATTTCAGACTCCTGCCACTAAAATTAATTAACAGGGTATACAGGGTGGTACAAAAGTCCATCATGTTGATTTAACAGTGGAATGGTAAGAGATAGCTTTGTTAAAGTTGAACAAGTGAACAGGAAGTGGCTAGTGACGATTCCCAAAATCATATCGTACATAACCTTGGACCCCAGCTTCAAGGTCAAACAGATTCCAACTTTGTCAGCTGTTGCGATAGGTGGGTAGTGTAAATTACAGAAACCAAGACAACGTTATCGTGAACACGTTGCTAAAAACAGATTACAACTTGGTGGTAAAATGAAGGAGTAATCACCATTTCAGTTTTGCTGCTGCCCCTGACCAGCGAGTTCGCTACACAAACAGGGATGCGTTGCAGTGAAGTGCAACATTAACCACGGTAGTATTCTGTTGCAATGTATCAGTGGGACAGAAATGTGTGTAAAATAACTGCATGCATACGGTCAAAGGAACAGTTCGGCTAATAACTGATCTAATTACGCACGCCCATGCTTCATACGTATACTAAAATATAATACGTAGGGTACTTCTTTCTAATAGACACATTATACGAAGGTGCCTAAGACGGTTAAATGACAGGTTTCACTGCGTGTTTTCAATTAAAATGCATTGATTTTTGGGCAATGTGCCGACCAGTTGCATTTATAGGCAATCTACAGTTTGAGGATAGAAGAGCAGATTGATGAGGTTGTTCATTACATCATTGAAGGAAGGAGGAGGAATAAAGCGAAGGAGTCTTTAATGTGCGGTGTATAATGCTATACGTGTGCACACTGTTCACTAATGTGTTGCACATTTCACAATATCTATGGCATAGATGGATCCTGTGAGACTTCATGCATGCTTTACTTTCGTTGATAAGCATCTGATGGCAGAATCGGGTCCTTTGCACAAGTTGACTCTATACGACAGCCGTTTTCGGCCTGCAACGACTTTTAATGGGCCATATGAATGCAATGATAAGGGTACCGTTGGGCACATTGTAATTGTTTCAATCTTCGCATGCGAGCAATTAACAATGCAAACGACCCGCTCAATTTGCATGCTCCGAATTAAAACCCAAACATTTCCATATATAGAAAAACCTCGTAAATTTTAACACTGTGCATTCGAGTATAATTTAACACATGCACCAGTAAAATATAACTGCAAGTACTATATATTTAATTTCACCCATTCTTGTCACTATAGCTGCACGACAGTGAAGTCAAACTGGTATTTACATAAATGTGTTCCTCAAATTAATCCATGTGGAGTGACTTTTCATCAGTTATATATTTTTAAATTTTATACTTATAAATATAAAAAATTGCACTGTGTCTAGGTTACAATATAGCTGGTGGTACATTTGCAATTTTGTACTAATGCACACTGCAATATGCTGCAACAAACATTTGCAAAATTGAAATTGTTACTTAGAAAATGTTCATGATAGAATTATGTAGGTACCTCATTTCATAAAAATACTGAAAATATTTCACACCAGAAACAACAAACTGATATTCTGTGTGATTTACAATATCACTCTTGAGAATTCCATCTAATGTTTTCTTGGAGAAAAATAAGAACACTATTTTATTTTTAGAAGTAAACAAAATAAAATTATAACCGCAAATATTTTAATAATTTTAAGTTGAATATTATGGAAACTTATTTTTAAATCAGTCAAATTTATCGAGTAAAAATAGCTGACCTGCATCTATTTCTGGTTTTATGCGAGTTCACAATTAACCAACCACAAAAGATGGATTTAAAAAATATTTAAAACAAAATGGTAATGTTCTATTTTTTAAGATTTTTGCTATGCAAATTCTGACTTTCTTCCATAATTACAACAAATGTAGGTAATGTAATAATGAGCAGTGTACGTAAGAAATAGTTTAAGTGCTTTTAGGCATTATTTCGCTGAACTTCTCACTTAAAAGTCTTGTTTCTTTCCAGACAAATTAAACACCGACACCCAGAAACAGAACCCCAAATTGAATTATACTTTAAAATCCTCGGTGAAACTGCTCTTTTCTTCACTCTGGATGTCTATATTTTTCCTGCCATGAAATTCAGCAGCTGTGTCAACTCGGACTCATTTCATTCAATATGCAAAACGCAAGAAACAACCTAAAAACAATATAAACTTTCCCATGCTGTTAATATAGCCTCATTTCACATGACATATCACGTAATGAAGACTATCATGATCATTATCTCATCATGTACATATACAATCAACAGGTGGCCTGCCATATATATTCTGATTACATCAAAAGTTAAACACTTCCTACCCATTATTTGCCATCAATTTCCCATTATACAGTCAAATATATTAATGCTCCCATATACCATCACTAAAATCTCACTTATTATTCAACTGAAAATAGATTTATTCAATGGGAGAAATTACAATGAACAATTAACTATAAGAGTTGAAATCCATAACTGTTTTGGTGCTGTTCTTTGGCGGCCATTACGCCAGTCACACCAATCTCACTACTATAGTGATTCCCAGCCAAACCGCAGACTAAAGAGGCGGAGCAAGGGCAGAGCTTCGATACCAATACCAATTGATACCGATCGATACAAACCGAATTATGGTTTCGTATCATTTGTAAACATCAATCGTAATGTGTAGCAGTATTAAAAACCGTTTGGCGTTGCACAATAAAGCTCCCAGTAATTACGGAAAACGATAAAGTAGGCCTACTACTCGAGTCCATTGGCTGCAGTCAGGCGCAAGCTCCACCTACTTAGTCTGCGGCTTGGCTGGGGATCACTATATTAGAGTTATCAGTGGCTTTATGGCTGCAAATAATTTCAATTGCTGACATTGTAATACCAATTAAAATGGAAAATGGAACCTAGTTGACAGACTTCTTTGCAGCTCTGCCACATTGCAGAGTTGCTACAGACATTCTGCTCAAGAAAATTTGTTGTACGGTATGTCATGTGTTAAAACCTATTAACGAGATATACAGACTTTTTATCCACCCTGTATAAAAATGCGAGGAATATTTCTGGAGATTTTTAAAGTTTAACACAACCGGAATTTTGTTCCCTTAAGGTCCTTATGCACAACTTGGGGTACTTTTTCATGGACTCTTCAGCAAGCTCTTCAGTTCATTATAAAGTGAGTAAATGGGTGAGTAAATGGAGATTGCCGGACATGAAAGGATGGTATTTGAAGGAGATGTTGTTTGGGAATTCACATCGGAGTGCCTGTATACAGAGATGGAGAGCAAGGTCGACATCACGTGACCCTTGAGTGTAGAACATTTCTGTGAACAATAATTATTCCCACGTGGAGGGGGGTCTTGAGCTGCATACCGTTGTCCTATTAATAATATTGCGCTTAATTCAACATGAAAGACGATCGAGTGTTAGAGAAGGCCTCTTATTGATTTTCTCGTTTGCCAATGTTTTCGCAAACCTACCACACAAACTCCAACATCTATCTATATATCTATCTATCCTTTTCCTTCCCTTATTCGTCCTATTTTCGGACTGCCAAAGTAAATACATACTCATTAGTTGCACGAAATACCCAACATCTTCTCCTGGAATTGCAACTGCAAATAGAGAGACTGGCCCATCGGATTATTGAAAAGAAATAGTATAGTAGAAACTTTTCTCAGCAATTCCACGAAAAAACCTTCCAACAAAAAATCCCAATAGACATTCCTGTTCTACGATAAAAATAAGTGTTTCAATTTGAAGAAGAGTGCACAAAATGTTGGAGTTCAAATATAGATCCTGTGGGTTATTTTAATAAATTAAGTTAGAAAAAGTCCAGTACGGTTTACGTGACCAATTTCAGTAGCACCGCCTTTTTCCAATATGGAGGCCTTAGTTGGGATAAAGCTACAAACTGGTTGGCAGAATTGATCCCAACTAAAGGGGTGGTTCATTTGTAAATTTGGAAGTTATATAGCATATAGTACTATATACGGTTTTTCATGTTTCTAATATGGAGGCTGTATGGAGGCAAATTATGCAACCTGATTGGCAGAAAACAAGTTTTTCTATATAATTAAGGACGCCATTTTTTGAACGTTTTTCATCTAACAGTTCACAGGTTCCATGTCATATAATGGTCTTACAAAATTATAATGGTCTTTAAAGAGTATTATGGTCTTTAATAATTATAATGTTCTTAATCTGTCATAAATTTTCACATATTTTGGCATAGACAGCTGTCTAGACTTCCCTACTTAATTACATATACAGTATCACATTTACTAGTATTTTAGAAAGAACATCCCATAATGCTTTGAGCATAGACATGTCTAAAACTTTAATTGAGAACTGGTTCATGAATAGTTGTATAAGTTACCTATATTATATTACATGTGCAGTAGTTGCATAATAAATTGAATTGCGGTCATGTGGTGTATTTCAAATTAACAAATTATGTGGATTATATAGTATAAGGCTATCATATGCCCTACTATAAACCTGTCAACATGACTTGCATTATGATATACTAGTACATATAAGTATAGAGGCAATAAAAATTGGACTGTGCCTATTGAAGATGACAGTTATATTGGAAGGCATTGATAGATTAAGCATCGATTAGTTATTGTGATTATGTCAAGTGTACAGCATTTGTAGATATATCATGTGCTGGGTTCGTTTATGCAAAACGTTATTTTTCATGTCAGAGATGATCGAGTTGAAGGATTATAACTCTTGTCTCAATGTATCGGATTAAAACAAATTACGGTTTCTTTATAAGTTATATATGTATATAAACACAACGTCAATCTGCCCCCATAACGAACATAAAATGTTGTGCAATTTGTATTCGCTTTTTAAATGCTGGCAATGATGAATTGCATTGCAAAATAGATTGCCAACCTTCACTGTTTTCCCGCTTGGTAAACGAATCGCAGTGCATCATGGGATTACAGCTTCATGTCATCAACATATTCTCGTTTTAGCTGACACTTGCTTGAAAATAGCAGAGTTCATGCAAACAAAAGCTTATGAAAGCTTAGAGAAACAAATTTCAAACGCAATAATTGTTCGTATAATTTTTTAAACAATTTCCAGGGTTCCCACAGAAAAGCAGGAAAAAATTCCCATACTTTAATAACAAATTTCCAAACCCTTAAATTCGATTAATAAATAGATTTTCAAAACTATTATTTAGCCTTGGTTTGAGGTTCTTCTCTACAAACCTTGGACCTTTTTCCATACTTTCTCCAAAACTAAACACAATTACTGCAATTACCTAATCCAAGTTTCTATACTTTCCATAAATAGCAAAAAATATTAAGAAAATGCAGGACAGCATCAAGAATGTATTTTGCTTATAATTAAATCGTTTATCGAGGCCTTGTTTTTAATTAAGACGGTCGTTTATATGATTATTAATTATAAACTTTATGTAATTACAGAGCTTTGATTTCATCACCATTTTCTGACTCATAGGTCAATGTACAACTGATATACAAATAATGACAATCAAAATTACTGACCTTATTACAAATACATTTTGACGTAAATGGCGTCAAAAATCGAGAATTTTGCATGTACGCTGCCAAATCATCATTTCAGGAAACTTTCGTTGATGTTGATTTGCGTTTTGATCCATCACATGCCACTTTACACACCCTCCCCTCCCCCTACGAATATCCGTCCATTTTGCAAAAAGTCGTTAAATTCGAACGTCTGAATTTGAAACTGATTATCGAACGTCGCGAATCAACGTTTCTTTTTACGTTTCACGACAATATTTCGATAAAAGCAAGTTAAAATCGGTTAAACAACGTGAAAACAACGTTCAATCGATAAAAATTCGGGTCTAACCTGTTCAAATTTCGCGGCATGCTGCTCAAATGTCTTCGTCTGCGATCGAAAATGCGACCACGGATGCGGCACATCACGAGGAAAAGAGGAACCGAGAGGAACTCAAAGCAACGGTGACGTCATCGATACATGACCGTCCGTACGAGTGCGCCCTCACACGGCATAAACGTGCAGCAACCGCGGCAGCAACTTTGAAGTTTTGTTGCGTCAGTTTCAGTGCCGGCTGTTGCACGTGGCTTCTTTTCGTTTATTTCGGTGAAATGGTTTTGAAAATTGATCCTGCGAACTACCAGTCGTTGAAAATAATAATTTCTAAAGGAGTAACAAGCAACGATGTGGAGTTAGTGCTCGATAAAAGCTGTAAAGCCGGTAAGTTTCTATCTCGTGCAACTTTATTGCTTGACCGCAAGTTTGCGTGCAATAGTTAATCGCTTGGCGTATCTTCTAACACGGGGGCATGGTTAAAGTATTGCGCGCAATACGGTTGCAATGCAAAAATGTTGCGTGTGATGGCTATATGTTTTAAAAAATTGTTATAATTCCCAGAGAGAAATGTAAAGACTACAAACCTTCCCCAGCTGAAGTTAGGAGAATTTCTACTCTTCACGGAGAATTCCATCTGCAGGTAATAAAAACTACAAAAATTATACATTTAAAATTTAAATTTTTGACATTTAAAAAAAAATATATGTGTATACTGTATAATAAAAATGCTTTTGATTTCTAGGTATTTATTTGCCTCGTCTAGTAAACTACAGAATGCTGACGAAGTTGATAAATGGTTGGAATGGGAGAGTTTACACCTTGAGGTGCAACATAAATAATTTAATTCATAATTAAACGGGTAATTAAAATGTAATTAACATTCAATTTTTCCCTTAATAGCCATCACTTCAGTCTGTTATTAACCAAGTTTGGGGAGATGTGAAATCCAGCAATAATGAATACATAAGCAAGCAAATTCAACATTTAGATACACACCTTCAAAAAAGTCATTTTCTTGTAGATGTGGGTATATCATTTAATAATTTCAAATGTGTTTTTAATACATATAACAACAATTATTTTACATTGCAGGATAAGTTTTCTCTTGCTGATATTGCGGTGGCCGTATCGATGTTCCCTCTTTTGGCGAAATCTGAAATTGTTGATACTTACCGCAAGGAATTGCCTGCAATTTTGAATTGGTTTGAAAGATTGAAGTCTACTGTGCCTTCCTTCAAAGAAGCAATTTTAAATTGCAACATTGAAAGTGTGAAGGTATTATATGAAATGTATCTCATCATTCAACAAAATCCTAACTATATTCTGACACTAATATAGTGGATTCTCTGTACATAATATAACAAATATCCTAAATGTGGTACTATATGTATTTTGAATAGGATTCTTTTATTGCCAAAAGGACTATTAAACAATTACCTGCTTCGGATGTTTCTCAATCATCAGGTTTAGGAAATGAGTTACCGACATCTACCGCAGACATTGAGCAGGCAAATATTGTTTCCATAGTTATAAATTCCTTTATTGCAAATATTTCAGTCATTTACAATTTAAATAAAATTGCAGGAAACTGCTTTGTCTGCTAAAGAGATTCAAGATGCGTGCGATGCTTGGCAGAGCGGAGTGGATCATTGTCAATTGGAAAAGCCATCTTACCCAATGTACATTACCTTTTATTTTTATATAGAATAAAAAGTGTATTAGAACTGCTTTCGTTATAATTTACGAATTATTTTACAGCCTGCCAGTAGATGGAAAAAGAAATGTTCTTATTACGAGCGCTCTGCCGTACGTGAACAACGTACCGCATTTGGGCAATATCATTGGATGCGTGTTAAGTGCAGATGTGTTTGCGAGGCAAGTGGTTATTCATTCATTCATTTGTACGTAATGTGGGCGTGTGTATTCATAAATATTTCTTGCATTTCAGGTTCAGCAGGCTGCGCGGTTACAACACGCTTTACATTTGCGGGACGGACGAATACGGCACGGCCACCGAGACGAAAGCTTTGGAGGAAGGTGTAACACCTCAGCAGATATGTGACAAGTACCACAAGCTTCATGCAGATATCTACAGATGGTTTGACATCTCATTCGACCACTTTGGTCGAACAACAACCGAGTGGCAAACAAAGTACGTGAACTGTAATTATAATAATACTAAAGTAGATATTACGCATCAATGAAGTCCTGTTTTTGGCAATACTGTTGTATACACTATTTGAATGTTGGCAGACTGTTAAGTTTTTAGAATCTAACGTTTATTTATATGCATATGGAAATATATACTTATTCGATACTGATTTGTTGCGGTTCAAGGATTGCGCAAGATATGTTTTGGCATCTTCACCAAAATGGATATCTACTTGAAGACTCGGTTGAACAACTACTGTGCACAAATTGCAACAGGTTTGTTTCGACTAAATCAACCCCATTCTCAACATTCGTTTAGTATTTACTCGTTTGTCTTGCAGGTTTTTAGCCGATAGGTTCGTGGAGGGCATATGCCCATTTTGCGCGTACAGCGACGCGCGTGGAGATCAGTGTGACAAATGCGGCAAACTGATCAATGCGGTGGAATTGAAGTCACCTCAGTGTAAAATATGCAAGGCTACACCTATCAAGAAAACATCCGAGCATTTATTCCTGGACCTTCCTAAAGTTAGATACGTATTTTTAACGCTAACTTTACGCATGTTGGGTTACTATTTTTACATCTATTATTTTTTTGTGTGGAAAAACAGCTTGAACCTTTGCTGTCAACATGGATTGAGAAATCTATAAACGATGGTGTGTGGACAACCAGTGCTAAAGTAATTTGCAGATCTTGGATACGTGACGGACTGAAACCGCGGTGTATCACGCGAGACCTCAAATGGGGAACTCCTGTTCCTTTAGATGGTTATACAGACAAGGTACCCAACTATTTCCATTACTACCTTATAGTTAATTACCTTATTAGTTTGTAACCAATATTTTAACTTCATTAGGTTTTCTACGTGTGGTACGACGCACCGATCGGATATCTTTCCATCACGGCTAATTACACGGATCAGTGGGAGAAATGGTGGAAAAATCCCAGTAATGTGGAATTATTCCAGTTCATGGCAAAAGACAATGTCCCATTCCATGGTGTAATATTCCCTTGCACTCAACTGGGAACTAATGATAATTACACTAAAGTCAATAGCTTAGTGGCAACAGGTTCGTGTAACTAAACAGGTCATTTACACAGTTCTTAAATTCTCGCAATGATCCTTGAATTTTATGATCATTTTACAACAGAGTACCTTAATTATGAAGACACTAAGTTCTCAAAAAGCAGAGAAATTGGTGTTTTTGGAAACGATGCGAGTGAAACAGGAATTCCAGCAGATATTTGGCGTTTTTATTTGTTGTTCATTCGACCCGAGAGTCAAGTGAGAACCACATTTTATATTATTTTTGTGAGTTATGGTATAAATTAACTTGGTTTTTAATTTCAGGATAGTTCCTTCAGTTGGATCGATTTAATGACCAAGAATAATTCAGAATTGCTCAATAACCTTGGCAACTTTGTGAACAGGACAACAACATTTGTGTGTAATAACTTCAATGGTGTTGTACCGCGTATGGACTTGAAGGATGAAGATAAGACTTTCATAGCTGAAGTCAATCGTGAATTGATTGGTTATTTGGCTGCTATGGAAAAAGCAAGGTATACACTTAATTTGGTAATAATTTTGATGTACATTTACAACTTCATTTATTATATCTAGATTAAGAGACGGTATACGCTACATACTTAACATTTCTCGGCGTGGTAACCAGTACATTCAAAGCAACAAGCCTTGGGTTTTACTGAAAGGAAACCCAGAAGAGAAGTAAGAACCTGTTTTGTTTTATAGATTTAATATTTCAACATTTTATAGACTTTGTATAAATTGATAATAAATTTATGTGAAAATGATTACAGAGCTTGCGCGGGAACTTTGATGGGGATATGTCTGAATGCGGCGTGTCTATTGTCAGTCATGGTACAACCTTACATGCCAACAATATCTAAACATATTCAGACACAATTAAACGCACCTGAAAACTGCAATGTACTGCACTCAAACTTCAAATGTTACCTTCCTGCAGGCCACAAATTAGGGACGGTGAGTTATCAAAGTTCCCCTTATTTTTATAGTACATACTACAGTATAATAATTCCAAGCAATTCAACTTATTTTGCTAATTTATTTCAGCCTGCTATACTATTTCATAAAATCGAACTAGCAGATATGGAAAAGTTTCAAAAGAAATTTGCCGGAAAACAGAGCGAACGCGATGACGAAACCAAGGAAACGGCACCCGCTGTTGTTCAGGTCTGTTAAAGTTCTTGTTCATGATGTTAAAAACCTATTTGAAGCATATAACTTATTATAATGTTAATGTTTCAGGACTGCAATAAAGTTGTAGGCAAGCCGAACAACGCGGTCGACGTAACCGTTATCGAAAACCTTAAAGCTGCGGTCACCGAGCAGGTAAAATAAATTTAATTATTTGATGGGACAGGGATACAAAAATATCTTTGCAGTTTTGAATATGTACAGATGATTTGCTTATATTTGATTGCAGGGTGACAGAGTACGTGCATTGAAAGCGAAAAAAGCGGAGAAATCGGAGCTGGACGCAGAACTGGTCAAGCTTTTTGAATTGAAAGCAAAACTAGCATCGTCCTTGGGTGAGGAAATACCAGTTGCTATTAGTAGTAGTAATAAGGGGAAAAAGAAAGGCAAAAAGTAGGAAATGTATCGGGAAAAATGTAGATTTGAATTGCGTGAAAAATGCAACCAAAAATCGCATAAACACAATGCCTTTATTAAAACAATTTTACAGCTATAATTCATTTTTACAAATATTAAATGATGTACTGTACATTCACTTCGGTTGTTGGTGTGTATTAATTACCAAGTGCTGTGTTGTCGATAATCTTGTTATAACTGAGATAACCAACTCCCGTAACCTGATTAAAGGCTTTAATGGATGGGACCATATTGTGGATTGGTGTACTAGTATATGTAGAAATGCAGTCAGTTAAAATTATGTACTTTGTTTAAAATCTTAATGCATTCCAGCTTTAATAGTACAAGTTGTATTTATATTCTGGCATCCGCAATACCTTCTTCGGCCATTGAATACAATTGCATGTTAAAGGTGAACTGACATGGTTTTGTAAAGTAACCCTGAGTCTTCAATCTACACAAAGAAAAACCATTAAGAAAGCAAGTGTTGCAACAGAATCTCTGTGGAAATTAGTAAAAAAAAAGTTATTAACACTTAGTTAGACGGGGTAATTCATTTAGGATGTTCACTTATGCTAGTCTGGCGAACTTTAAAACTGCTAATAACTTTTTTACTAATTTCCATTTATATTTAGTTTCAACTCATGCTAATTTCAGGGTTTCTCTTTGTGAATAGGTTAAGTTTTTGGGTATACCTTACAAAACATTGTCTGTTCCCCTTTAAAATTATCAATTAATCATATGCCAATATTTAAACTGTAATCTTTTCTATGGAAAAGAATAGAAGAACGGTTGAAACTTGGGTATATTCATATAACTGCATATAAAACAGTTATTTTCACTTTGATGGACATTGTAAATTAAATTGCCTTGTATTTCAATGTCACTAAAACTGTAACTACAACTGTGTCCAGCACATGTAAATCACCATTTGACCGAAATTTAATTTGCCAGGACAATGGGAAAATGGCGTCGGAAATCCGCCATTATAATTAGGCTTATTTCAATCGGTCAGTCTATCAATGGTGTTAAATCAATAGTCAGTACACATGCTATATGGATGGTTGAGGCGTCTTGTCCAGATTCGTTGTATGTACTTCACTTGTATAGTTGGTGGCTTTAAAAAACAATTCTTCAATGATCCAATAAATCGAAGAGCATTAATTGTCATCATTCTTCAATGTAATTTCATTGTACAAGTTGAGTAGCAAATCACTGATCAGGCTGGGAATCTGTTGGGCTTTCTTCTCCAGCCATACTTGAGGACACTGGTGTTGAACGGTTACTACCGGACAATACGATGGGCACGTACCCCGAATCCCTGAAGTACGGATGCTGTAAAGTGTCATTGGCAGTGATACGATTTGCAGGATTGAAGAGAAGCATTTTCTGAAATTAAAAATACATAATAGAAAAAGTTTAGTAATGGTTTCATGTCATACGAACACGGGTCATTTATACCACGCGGGGAAACCTGGAAAAAGTTTGATTTTCACTAACAATTCAGGGAGAACTCGGGGAGTTTGTCAGAATTTACCTAGAAAAGTCAGGGAAATTAATATATAATATGCAATTTGAATACGTTTCAAATTAAAATTATTTAGAAAAATAGTTGTATTAAAATTAGTTTACCATGCAAAGTTAGTTATGGAGCGCATTATGAGGTAGATTAACAGTAGGTAGAATAATATACTCTGGGAATTTCGTTTAAAGCACTCTGAAAAACTCAGAGAAAATGATAATCACAATGAATGGCATGAAACAAGAAATAGTATACTGTAGTTTCCAACTTTTGAGTGTCGAGTGATTTATAACGTTAAGCAACAAAATCATGGGAACCATTTTATGTAGTGACATTGTCAAAGTATACTAGGAATATAGTACTAACTTGTAAGAGGTCCTTTCCCTGGGAACATATCTCTGGAACTACACTTTCCAAAGCAACTTTTGAAACTTGTGAAATGGAGTTGTACGGTAAGGAAGCATCACGTGGCCATTCCGAAGCTGGCGGAGTTCCTATCACACTTAAAAATAATGTTATCGTTTAATTATATAACTTAGTCGGCCTGCAGTATGTCACAGGGACAAATTATATGTAATTAATTATTATATATACTTACTCCAGGATCTTTCCTAACTGATCAACTTCTGATTGTCCGCAAAATAGAGGTCTGGAATAAGAAACAGTGATATCTTATTATATGTATGCAAATTTATAGGAAAGAAATGTTCGGAATTGCATTATTGCTGTAGAATCTGCAAGGTCTTTTAAAAGTTATTCTTAGGTATGGAATAAGGAATTTTAAAATGCTTACTTTCTCCTGCAAAGTTCTGCAAAAATGCATCCGCAGCTCCAGATGTCTACTGGAGTTGCGTAGGTTAGATGCAGCAGTACTTCAGGAGATCTGTACCATAATGTTACCACCTAAAATACAAACCAACTTTTATATACAAAATTATATCAAGTGGAAAGACCAATAATATGAATAGTCTAAAATGTAAAAACTCCAAAGTTTTATAAATTATGTTGAATTCATGCAGTTCACATGTAAATTACTGCCAAGTGGATTGATACACATTATACAAACTAACTGGCACCAAAGTTATAGCAACTTATATAGAAATGTGCGACATCATATATGAATCACCCCCAAATTTCATAATATGAATCTTAAAAGAAAAGCTTGTACTATTTTGATATATTGTGTTGAATTCATGCAGTTCCATGTACTCCTTTCTTGGTAAGTTATGGTCAAGTGGATTAATATACAATTAAATTGGCATCGAAGTTATTGCGAGTTATTGTAAATTATTTGCAAATGTGACATCATGTATGAATTACCCCCGAATTTCAAATTTCATGACTTTGATTATTAAATCCAAAACATGTGAATTTGTTAAGATGTCGAAGAATCTATTCAAAGAAGAAATGTAACGAGCGTTTTATAGGCGGTTATAGACGTTTTAATGTTCTTAAAAGATTAATTTGTGGGGAAATTGAGAAGGAAGAATGCGGGAGTTTGGCAACAGCGGTTCACTTCGCTGTGCCGCCATTTTTCGAAGTTGCGTTGTGGATGGATACCAATGGATACTTACAACGGTCGTTAGTGCTACGTGACTGTCGTAAATCCTGGCCAGTCCGAAATCAGCCAGCTTCACTTGACCATCACCAGTGACCAGGATGTTTTGCGGTTTCAAATCTCGATGAACAACGCGGTTGTCATGAAGAAAATCGACGCCACTCATCATTTGGAACATAAGGTCCTGCACGGAAAAATTACGGTACTTCGTTTTACAGGTTTTACACTCGTTAAAATCGCGTTTGTCGCAATAAATTCACACGATCGTGCAGTCCGCTATCACGTCTCGATAACAAAAAGTAGTTAGGTTTCAATTAATTGGTTAAATCTCGGGAAAATATTTGGTATGTCGAGTTGAAAATGGCGCGAATCGCACTTTCGCAACTCTCTTGCGGGGCAACTGTTTTCGTGCAATGTTCGTGACGTCACTCCTATTCCAAATGCTTACTGCCGTACCATAATATTGCGCTGCCGCTATTCTCGTGCAATAAAGTTGCGCCTCGGGTGACGTTCAAGCACCAAACGACAAATTTTTGCAATAACTGCACCAAGAATCTGATTGGAATATATTTTCTGGAGTGGATACTAATTGATGCTACAAGCATACTCAGGGAGAGACTAGGAAAACTCAGGGAATTTAAATTTAGCTAAAAATTCAGGGAAAACTCGGGGGGAATTTGGCAAAAACCTGGAAAATGCTGGAAATTTTGCTAAATCCTGGAAAACTCAAGGAAATTGTTCATCACTGATTGATATCAGCCATATATCTTGCACTTAGTTGTATGTAAGTCCATATTTGTTGTTGTTTTTTTGTTTATTTTAAAATAAAAGCCTGGAAATTTTTCATATTAATATTATTTACCAGTTAATTGCAGGAAAATTAGCTGGAAATCCAGGTTTATGACTTGTATAGTACATATATGAGAAATAAGGAACTTTAATTGACAGTATAGGGTGAATAAAATACGGGATTTTGTGAAGTTTGTTTTTCTAATGGGGGTATAAATAATTTTTACATTCCTGATTTTCCTCAATATAAAAGCTCATAAAAAGTAGTTCGAGATTTGAAGTGAAAAATGAATGATTCTCACCTTGATTCGTTCTGACCCCAAACCTGGTGGAGGACATTTTTCCATATATGCGGCCAAATCCTGTTCCACATATTCAAACACTAGACACAGTTGCTGTTCCCTTTCCAGTCTTCTTCCCAGACAGATGTCATGCAAACTAAAATATATAAAAAACATATATATTACAATAAGGAATGCCAAATTCAATGTAAACATTGAGTTAAAAACGTGTGTGACATGATTTATGCATGGTCCCCTTTGCATTTCAGGAGCCAGCTGCTTGTAAAATAATACATATATAAAATTTAAAAACGAAAAAACAAAAGCACAATGGAAATTGAATGTATAACAAAAGTATATAACAAGTGAAAAATTGGTGTATGTAGCTGCATGCAAGTGGTGTTTCCTGATGGACAGGTGATATAATATATATTTTTGCACCTGTCCTGCGGCAAAACAACAATGTGCATAAAGTAAAGTGGGTTTGGGAGATTTTTGCAGACAAACAAGTTGGTTTTTGGCACTGGATGGTGAGGAATGTTGAGGGTAGAGCTTTACTTTGGACAAATATTTTGAATGATTGAGGCCAGGGGTGCGGGCTTTGGCCCCTTGGCCCCAACACATTTCACATTGACAAAGCACCATTTTGCACTACTGATATATACCAGTACACAACAAACTTCCTTCCCTTGGGAAACTTACTTTGGGATGTTCCCATAGCAGCAAATACCATCTTTTTTCTTTCCCAACTTTCTTTCACGCATTTTTAAAGGGCAGTTTTAAGGGGCCTGTTTTAGAGGCTGGAACATGGCACAAGCCGACCCAATGCCCTTTCATATAGAAGTTTTTTGTTGAACACTGTATTATAAACCCTTGGAGGAATTAAGGCCTCATTCACAGGCAAGTGACACCATGTGACCAACAAAAGTGCATTGTTTGATTTTTGAAATGTTGTTAAAAAATGATGCAACATGTAAAGAGGTTCAATTAATTCAATTAACACAGTTAATAACATTTTGTCTATGCATGCAACCCAGGAATTAAAGTTTGTGCACAAAGAGTAAGATATTTTATAAGAGTTGTGCAGAATTTATTGCAAAATGTGTATTATAGGACATGGCCCAGTGGAAGTCAGCATTGAACATAAAATCTTGTGCAGATATCTTGCAAAAAAGCTGTGCATACAATTTTCTGCATAAATTAAGTTCCCTTGTGCATTAAATATTTTTGAATAACATTGAAAGCTGTGCAGAATTATGCAAAATGCATACAATTTTCTGCATAAAACTTTTTACAATATGTTTAAAATTTAGTTATTTTTTGTGCACAGGATGTTTTGCATAAATAAAGTTCATTTGTGCATTAAATATTTTTTAAATAACATTGAATGGTTACTTTTATATAATGCACAAAATGTTTTAGATTATAACATCGATTCCTTTTTATGCACAAAAGGTTTTTGCTTTAAACCTCCTTATTTATGTTGAGTATACTACTGTATTTCAATCAACATAACATGTTTGAATTGCATGTAAACCGGTTCAATATTCAACACTATTACATTTTAAAATTTTACTGGGAAATAACAAAAATTGCACGGAAGGATTTTAAAATGCAGGGAAGTCTCACTGGGAATTTATACTACATATACGTATGTACTATATACTAAATTCCAATTTATCTTGGCAAGAAAGGGGCGTGTCTTTGCAAAACTGAGGCGTGAATCTCTTTGATCATTGGTTTATTTACTAGACAATGTGTTTACAAACTGCATCCTTTGGGGGCGTGGCCAATCAAGCAGCACCCATTTATACTATTGGCGCTTATAAAGATGTCGATCATGAAAGTAGACACGCCTTTTTTTGCCAAGATAAATTGGAATTTAGTATATGTATAATTATAAATTTCAAAAAGTTCAAACTGATTTTTGAGGGGTTGGATTTTTACAATAAAAAACTATTTAAATGGTTACCCACTTCCTGGAATTTGGTTATAGGTACAGTAGACCAACTGGGTGCATAAATTTGAAGGTTGGACAAAAAAATGTGTATTTTGTTGAAATGGTTGACTAAAAAGTCGCCAAGCAGTCTGTTGTCTTTCAGCAAACTATAATGACTGGTGAAGTGTAGGTAGGTTTGTAGTGTTTGAGGGTGTTGATGGCCGGAAAATTGAGCTTTCTCACCTGCCCACCAGGGGTCTCTCTATAAAAATGACAACAACTTGATAGTTTCTCATTACTCATTCGATCAAAAATACCTGCCATAATTCAGTTTGTATAGGGAAAAATTTAACAGTCGCTCAAACCTGTATATGCCGGAATTTGGGGATATTTTTTGTTTGTGTGTTTGCAAGTCTAACAGGTTTTATTTTATGTTAATTGTAAACTTTGGGGTGTCGTCATCGTCTAGCAACCAGTTAAATTCAACAATGTCCAATGTAATTCTCGCCCACACAACTAGTTTCTGTCTCAAAACTTCATTCCTCTTTTTAATTGACACGTAAATAATCATATATCCACCGAAACGATTTCATTGTCTTCAAATTCAGAACAGAAAAGTTTTTTTTTTCAATGTATTTAAAAAACTTTTATAATGTGAGATTTAAATACAGAAAATAACAAAGGTAAGAACAATAAATGTCGGCAACTTGAATGAAGATTTAAAAGTCAGAGTTAACCCTTTTTATTTTACTTTGAAGTGAAAAATAAAGCAATATATATGTATATTAGATGAAATATATAAGTAACAATAGTTGTACAGTGGGCCACATTTTTCCATGGAAAACACATGGGAATGATTGATTACAGTGAAAAAGTTATAAGTAACGAGGGGAATTTTAGAAAAATATTTTACATTTATTAAAGTTTAAGTGGATTTATGAGGAACTATTTTACATTTGGAAAAAATTTGAAGGGAAATTTGTGTCAAGGGAATTGGGAAAAAAAAACGGTGTATATGGGGAAATAAAGGGATTTCAGATTAGATTGTAAAGTTGTTCCCATAAATGATCATTTCATATTCATGTATATTTTAAACATTCAAAAATGGAAATTATAAAATTGTATGTGTAGTTTATTGAACATCAATATTTTATTTTATCTGTTTTCATGGAATTTTTGTTAATTTTAAACTTAATTAATGGCCAACTCATATGGAGAAAATAAACAAGTTTTGTAAATACCGTATCGGCTATTCGGAAAATGCCGCGTGACGTCACAAGCCGCGTTTTTTAAGAGGGGGCGGAGCTACGAAATGACTAAAAGTTTCGACCTTGCTCGCATTTCTCAGCGGTCAACTCATACTTTCACTAGTTTATATATACACGTACATACCTGTTTTTAAATATCTTTCATAGCTAGAGATGGGGGGGGACCCAAAAAATTGGAGGAGGGACGAATGGGAGAGAGGCGTGGCCGAGAATCTGGCCGGAAATTGGAAGCGCCTTGAACGTTGGCTTCGGTGCGCGGCTCGTAGCGAACCAATGAATGAATGGGACGTGAAAAAGTTGAATGGGCGATGGGAGAGTCGATTATGTAAAACGGGGGGAAGGTGAGATGCGTGACTGACTGTGAGAGACTGAAATACCTGCAGATCCACGTCGGCTGAGTGGCACGTGTGGGCGTGGGAAAAACGACAAACTTGTCAATTATTCGCACCTCCTCATCCACACCCAACCCCCCACTTTTCCCCGAACAACCTGCGGCTTTTATTCGAAGCAGGAATATAGAAAACATTTGTGAATAATACCGTCTAAAATCGTTTCAAGAGATAATTTCAAAAATTTCAACTTTTTTTGCGTTTTAAATGTAAATTAAATAAATGGGATATAATTTCAATCGATATACAGTAAAACCTGTCTATGGTGGAAACATGTCCACGGGGGAGATAATTTGACATTTTTCTGGAAACTGTCAATGCCACATCGCAAATAAAATCTAGTATTTATGTGCAAAAGGTCTTATTTTTTTAAATACATGTAAAATAATTGTATTTTTAAAACTAAATGTTAGTTATACATAGATCCTTCTTCCGGGGTATGACATTCAAAGTGGAAAAGGGCGTGGGAAAGAATGTTTGGTATATGGAAAGGTGGAAAGAAGGAAATATGATGTTTTTATTAGAAATTTTGGTGTTCATGCGAAGATGAGTTTTGAATTTCATAAGGAAATAAGTTTCTGATTTTTTTTCTCTAAAGTATTTTAGTTTTTGTTGTTTGATACACTTGTAACTAAATGTCTTGCTTCATTTCCGACGCTTTTATTGTGTGAAGATGCTGTAAATGAAACAAGCCCATGCATGACATAGTAAGAGAATAACATTTTTTCCCGTGTTTGTGTTTCACAACCTCAAACTCATTCTTCTTCGTCAAAATTGGATTTTTGTTTTTTGTTTTGTGTTTTTTAGTTTCTTCCTCCGACCGCCCAAACGAGACCACACACAGTAAATGTACGGATAACGGGGTTATTAACAGGGTACCTCACCTATAAATTTACAATTTTGGTCCTTTGGAATATAATTTGAATGTGAAATTATAATTTTTTAGGGTTTTTTTTTAGTGGAAAAAGTGGATAGAATTGATAATTTAGTATATTTTGGTAGTCGCAAAAGTGAACATCAAAGGCGCTTATTTAAAAGTAAAACACGATTGATAGGTTATCAGGATATTTGGGTTTTTTTTCGGTAAGGGGGGTGTTTGAAAAAGTTGTCGGCATTTTTCAAGAGGTTCTAGTACAAAAACTTCCGACAATATGATAATGAAAACAAACATTTATTTGGTGTGTCCAAGAAAGAAGAAAAAAAATTGCTAAAATATAAATATATCAGTGAAAACCTGTTTATGGTGGAATTATAGGATTAGCTGTTTCATTGGTCAAAAAAATCCAGATTTTTCCACCATACACAGGTTACACTGCATTGTAATACTTTGTGGGATATGTAGCAATACATTCTCATAATTATTGTTAATAAAGTTGTAATTAATAATTTAAGGTATAGCAAATTTATAAGTTAATCAGCTGGTTAGCCTCCTTGGGGTTAAAGGGACAGTTTACACAAACGAAATTTTTTGATATGTTGTGCGCAAAAACAAACTATAGAAAGTTTGTACAGGAAGTTTTTCTAAATTCGCGATAGTTAACGAGATATTAAATAAAAACTGTCCTAAAAGGGGCGTGTTTTCACTGGTGTGTCCTGGCCAGGACACGAATTGCGTTCGAGTGTAATCGAACGCGCGTTGCACCATTCGCGCTCGACTCGCACGTTAGATTCCATTCGAACGCGGTTGGTGTCCTGGCCAGGACACACAGCAAAAACACGCCCCTTTTAGGACGGTTTTTATTTAATATCTCGTTAACTATCGCGAATTTAGAAAAACTTCCTATACAAGCTTTCTATAGTTTGTTTTTGCGCACAACATACCAAAAAATTTTGTTTGGGTAAACTGTCCCTTTAAGGTGGATTGATTATGACTGCCACTTGTGCCGATAGATGGCGCTGTGGGCTGCAAGAAAAACAAGAAAATATGGCAGCTGATGAATCAGAATATGGAAAATGTTTTATACTAAATGTTAAGGGTGCGTTCATAAAGAATGTCACGTGTTCAAACGTAAATTAGAAAGTGAAATTGTGAACGTTACATAATATGGAAATTTGTTTACATTTATTCATAACTTGAAGAATAATAAGAAAAATGCGCATTGATATTTGGAAAAATGTGAGGTTACGTCACAAGGTCAGTTAAGCTCCTCCCCTTATTTTACAGTGTGTCACATTATTCTTTTGCAAGTGGTTTAAAATTGGCGTGTTGATTGATATTTGGTGCTGGGTATAATAAAAATACTATCTCAATGTGCAAGTAATAATTATGGAAATTTTATAAAAATAAAAACATATAAGTGGAGGAAATAGTGCTGCATTCTTGGAATTGCAATCGTGGTTTTTAATCGTGGGAAAATAAATAGACATAGGTATGTAATAACTAGGCCTAAAAATGCAATAAATTGTAATTAATATATTTATTATAATTATAAAAGTTTAAGCAAAATGAATTTTGGTATCATTTTCACCTGTGTGCATTAGTTGTGCAAACGTGCAACAAAACCTGCCACCTTGCAAACCACATTCCTCAAGCACATTCCTGGGTCGGTGTTGCCCAAAAACCACCGAGGCAAATTTCCCCAACGGCCATTTTTTTTTTTCAACCAACACCATCATCAAAAATGCAGCAATTATAATTCATATTCCTAGCAAAAATGGTCCATTGCAAAACTCATATCAGCATTATGACATTACAGTGATGAAATTACTGAACAATAGGGTCCATATGCATATACAGAAAACCTGGAATATAGTCAGGGAATATGGGTCTTAAATCTTGATTATTAATAATTACAATAAAGTGAAACAATATTGAAGAAATTCACAAGAATATTTCAAAAAATTTCTATTGGTTTTTGCTAAATGTGTCACTGTAGACATGAATTACTTATAAAAAATAGATGTGCATGATGCAGTGTCGCCATCTACCACACATATTTGGAACCTGAAGTATTTATTTAAATTCATGGTCTTTAGTAAATTTAGAACAATGCATAAATTCGCATTAATCTAAAATTAACAAGCAAAGTTTGAACATGTCAACAATATGACAAATGTCCACCGGTTGACATTTTAAACCCGTGTAGTATACTGAACTGGAAAACCTGGGTTTTTATATTACCCTTCTTGAAATCCTGTAATTATTTCAGAAATCCTGCAAAATTTTATATCATTTTGTTAGACATTTTGAATTTTGAAAAACAGTTAACTACACTTATATTTCATCAGTCCATGCATGCAGAATTATTGTTTTGTTATGTAATCATTAATAATATAGCATTGTAATAAATGTATGTTATAAGGTAAATTAGAAACAATTGGATGAAATATATATTGGGGTTAATTTCATGGATATAGATAATAATTTTGAATTTATTGGTATGTTGTATATAAAAATGTGTAACATGGTTTATGGTCAGTGAACAGGTCGTTGATAGTTTGGGCATTTTTGGGTTAAAAAGCGTGGGAAAAAGAGAAAGTTTTGTTTTTAAGTTTGAGTTTTGCACATTCCAAGCTCTGGCAGAATTTATCGAAGGCCATGGGGGCATTTTTCACTCGTTTTCACTTCTTTATTTTGTGTCATTGAAGGAAAATGTGGAATCAAACAAGGTATACACAAAAAGTTTTTGGGGTTTTTATATTTTAAAAAAGGGTATAGGGGGCGCTGCGAAATGCAGGATATAACCTCTAATTGCGGCATATAATGATGATAGTTAGTGTAAGCGCAGTTTTTGGTCACGATTTTAACCCTTTGAAACGGACATCAGAGATAAATGCCCACATATCCATCACTTTAAATTGGTTTTTGTTTTTTATTTTTGTTTGTTGCATGGGTCCCACACATGAAATATATACAAAATGTTACAAGAATTAGTGCAAGAATTTGTAATAAGTTAAAGGTGTTTTAGGGGTGTGACGGAATCTTTTGTTGTAACACCCGTCTTCCGTGAAGTTATTCCACCTTTTATATATTTATTATTTCACTCACGAGGACCTCCTTTTAAAACAGCAAAAAACAAAAACACCCAAATAACTCTGGACCCTGTTCAAATTATAAAATCAGTTGCCTGTTTTTCTTCTTAAACTCACCTCTTATTGTTTGTAATTAGTTTTGGAAAAGACCTAACCTGGAAATCCAGTTCCCTTGCAATGAGCAAAATTAAATGTATAACAAAATATTCTCATCATAAACATTGTCACTGTTTTGCATTACAACATTATATGTAGATAGTACTTTAGTATTTGTAACTTGCATGTTTAATTGATATAAGGAATAACTGTGTGATTACAAAACATTCAAATTGTGAGCATAAATGTGAAGCCCACCCACTGGTTTGGCTTCTCTGCTTAGTCCTCCGTGGATTGCGCGGTGATGCATGCCAAGCACAATACTAGAAAATTGTTGTACGTGCATCGAATCTCTTCGAAACTTCTACCATCTCTGAATCTCATAGTGCTCTCCAACTTTCTAATTGGAACTAATCCCTTCGACGCAACGGTTCGAAAGTTAGAATTTCAATAACCTTGAAATACATATTCAAGGTCAATGATAACGTGGTCATTGGGTTCATAATAGTCGAGTTCATATATGATTACCAATTCGCATTCTCCAAATTCCCCATACTTCCCTTAATATCTGAGGTGCTCCCTTCTGGCGTGGGACACCCTGTATATTGTGACTTCGTTAGTCATTTTGACCAACGCGTGACTAACTACATTGGTCACGATGTTTGTTATATACCAAAACGACTGACTTAAGTTAGTCAAAATGCCCGCAGTTTAGAGCAATGACTAAGCTTTTGAGTCATTTTGACCAACTTTATTTTCTCTTCTTCATTAGCGCAGGCAACTTCTTATTTAGGGCTACTGCACGTAATAATCCTATTGCGTCCTCTACACTAGCATAGTGCCTTAGCCCAGGGGCCCATATGGGTTGCAACCCAAGCGTATTTAATGCTCACACGCTTGTTTTTAGGGCCCACAGCGAATCCCTATGTAGATACTCTAGTTAATTAGAAGATGGAGGAAACCGGAGAAAACCCATCGCAAACTGGCAGGAGTAATGGAGGAATAGATCTTTCGTTTGTATTAGAGTGTACGTATATGCCTTACCGGACAAGGTTTGGGTGTTCGAGGCTCTCGAGGTGCCGCAGAAGAGAGATCTCCCTGAGGGTGTGCGGAGGGATACCATCCTCCGCAAGGGCCACTCGAACCTTCTTTAGGGCCACGACGGCTCCTGGGTCGTGATGGTGATGTTGCTGTTGGTGATTGCCGAATTGTGTACTAGGTCCTCTGTACCTGGCCCTGTACACTGATCCGTAGGCCCCCATGCCAATGAGGGCCATCTCCTCGTACTGCGAAGGGTCTGCCGTTGAGATGTTGGTGTCTGTTATATGCGAGGTTGGAGGGACCACACCACTAGATGTGGTTGTGGTGGTGGTTGCCGATTCACCAGGCATCATCGGGCCAAGTAGTTGGTTGTCACCGCATCGCCATCTGCAACGGTACTAACAGTATTAGATGCGGCTCCACTCAACTTCCGGTTGTGATATTGCAACAAAAAACACCTCCATTCAACCAACTGAGTCATACATATTACATACACATAGTATATAGGATGTTAGAGGAAGTTAAAAGAAGTGGAAATTAGAGAGTACCATGCATATGGACAATGTGAAAGAAGTGGTGGCATCTGCTTGAACCGGAAGTGACACCAGTTATAACAAAAACACGCAATTCTGTAACACGCAGATGGCCATCCCTTCAAAAAATACGGTTCAAAAATTACGTCAGTCATTTTATTTTTTATAATTTCTGGTTTGGTTTAATTCTTTATAGTATTCACGTGTTGGAATAATTAACCCTGGTCATAGAGGTATGTTGTGACGTCATCGGCCAATTGACTTCGTGATGGCTGCCAAAATTTCCCTAGTTTGGCGTTTATTATCTCAGCACTGTACTACTGTATAATTTTAATTCTGGTTGCCATTGTCTGTAGTATACAGTGATCTACATTCACTTTCTATGCATATTTAAATATGTTGACCACCTGTTAGAGTTGACCGGATTGAGGTTTCACTGTAATGTGTTGTCCTTTACTATAGGCAACACAATTAATCTGTCCCATTATGCAGCATGCAAAATGTGAATTATAAAAATTGTAATTTACACAATTAACATGTTGTGGTATAAATGAAATGTACATGAGAAATTTGAGTAAGTGTTTGTAGCCACCAGGGGGCGTGTTTATCATATTTATATACTGCACATCAATTGATCACATGATACAAAATAAAGTCCTGAATGGGGTCATTAATTCCCAGACAAAGCACATTCCAGATATTTCCATGGACGCATAAATGCTATTTACACACATATGTTAATAATACTTAATACTAATCTCATAAAAATTTATTCCTGGAAGAAATTAATCCGTTTTGAGAAGACAAAATACATTGTGTACGCAATAGCGACCGGCAACTGGTGCATGCGTTATATAGTTTGTCTCAGGTAAAGGGTGGTCTTATAGTGCAATTATTTGAAAGTAAATGATTCATTCACAGGTTTACATTATTCTGACATACTGCACAGGTCCAAAAAGTTGTTCCTCAATTTCTGAATTTCAAATAAATTCCTGTTCTTATTCATTATGGCTATATGACAGCTAGGTTTCACTCTATATGGTGATTTACAGTGAAACCTGCATGTCTGTGGTGGAAAACCAGACATTTTTTGGTCCATTGATAGCACGATTTACACTACAAAGTAGAGTCCCATGCATTGTTGTGCCACAAAATGTAAACTACTCCAAAATGCCACAATTAAAAACCTTTATAATTAATTGGAGTGCAGGGGTCATCAGTTCCCCGTTGTTAAAGGTGAACTGACATGGTAAAATTTTCAGCACCAAATCAGTTGAACAATTTTCCATGTGATAACCCCGTTTATCTGCACATTACCTGATTTTTTGAAATTTTTCCGTCGATTCGTTATTTTTGTAAAAATATCTGAAGTTTCGTAAAATCGGCCACCAGTGGCCGCCGGAAATACGCTACCATTGGCCGAAACGACAATGATAACATTCCCGAATCGGGCTCATTGGCTGCAGCAGCCTAGATCCACCCACAGTCGCCAGTTAGCCAATGGCGTTCTGGTTTACGATCTCTCTTTCATTTTAAGTAATTCCTTCAATAATTTTTAAACAATTATTTTAACCGAACTCATAGTTTTAATTTAACGTTCAAAATCTACCGTTTTAATGGCATGGGACCTTACAAAACCGTGTCAGTTCACCTTTAAAAATGCAAATTGATATGTGCAACCATGGTGTTGCGCATAATTGGACATAATTGATTGAAGTCACAGGTATATAATGGGGCCAGTTATTGTTAAATCCTTGACATCATGAAACTGATATGAAATATCTTTATCAAATAGAGACCAGAAAAAGAATTGTTGAAATTCTAAAAGAAACTGGCCGGGAACTAGATCATTTGATGAGGCATGCAATTAAGTATAGTGATCACATGGAAACATCGTCAAACATTCAGTATATAGCAGGATGACCACGAAAAACCTGTCCATGGTGGAAAGTATGTCATATTGTTTTTGGCCAATTAATTAAGACCAGATTTATTAATTTTTACAAAATCGCATGTCTATTTAGTGGAAAATTTTCATTCAGATTCCACCATAGACAGGTTTCCCTGTACATATAAATAACATATTGGACCTTTAAATTATGTAAACACCAATTACGCGCGAGTTAAAAATAATTTTGTTTTATTTTGCTGCACATTGTTTAAAAAACGTGGAATAAGCCTAACGTATATGCCCTGTATTTTGAATAGGGTCGAGCGTCTCGGCACAAAATC
This sequence comes from Glomeris marginata, assembly GCA_034696005.1. Classification (NCBI taxonomy): domain Eukaryota; kingdom Metazoa; phylum Arthropoda; class Diplopoda; order Glomerida; family Glomeridae; genus Glomeris; species Glomeris marginata. Next base: position 4,799 of record JAQFZQ010000497.1, on the reverse strand, counting down.
CAAGTTGTACTTGAATTTTAGCGGCAAATTACAAACTTATATTGGTGAATTATATTGGAGATAACATTGCGTGAAGGAGGAGGAGGAAATTGTGAAAGGCGGAGGGGGTGGTAGGCTGTACGAGAACAGCAAACAGCAGGTTAACTAGGTTTGAAAACAAGATACAAACTTGGTGTCGTGTTATGCTGGTATAGAGAAGCCGCTAAATAAATAGTTTGTGTGTTTAGGGGTGAACAGTGTTGCCAACTTGCGACTCAATCTTTCACAAACCCACAAAAACCACATTCACACAACTGAATTAACACATAACTTCACTTAGGCCTATATACCATTAATTACCTATTAATTATAAAATACAATTACATCCCTTCAAATGCATCAAATGTTTCCAATTTACAGTGAAATTGGCCGGGAAATTTATTTCCGTCATAGGCAGGTTTTACTGTAGTTATATAAATAAGTATTTATACGTACCTATATATAATTTTGAAATAAAATTAAAGGAAAATTATAAATTAAAACCATGTGTATAAAAATGTAGTGCATTCAACTTTGCACGAATTCCTTATAAATTATCGATACATTGAGGTATAGTCATTGTATGTAAAGTTAGGTGCAGAGATGCAGACCCCGTTTGGGAATAATAATAAAATCACAATTAAAAATCCTCCATTACATTTAATTCCCAAAATGAAATTTTATTGCAAATGCGAAATTTAAATTGAAAAAATGTGACGATTTTTCTGAAATAAATAAAATTGAATATATACTATGAGATTGATTAAGGAATTTTGGTGAATTGGTACATGATTTGTTCGTGTGCTGGCATGCATTGATGGTCACGTGATGAGCCATGCAACCTGGCAGCCATATTGGAAAGTGTCAACTTTGGACGCATCCCCATACATAACTTCATGTAATTTGATGACAAACTTTTCCTGCAGTTTCAATAAATTCTCAGCAAACAGCTGATTTGCCCTTTAACCTAATCACCATGATTAATAGCTCATTTTTGCAAATAACTTAAATCTTTCTTTCAACATCTGCACTTGATGAAAACTCTCATTTTTTGTACTAATTTATTATTTATGGAGGCCGAGTGCAGCAGCGCCCTCTACGTCCACTATCTTATTTGAATGAAATCATAGTAATATCAATATATAATTATGCATTTAAATATGTCGAGCAAGATGAAAATAATTTTACCCTCAGGAAATTCAAATTCCACAGGCTAATTTGTATGTTTATACAGTGAAACCTGATTACGGTGGAATCTCAAGGAACCGGACAAACTTTCCACAATTTTCTTCCAGCATAGAGAGGTTTTTTGAAACATGGATCATAAAATTAACATTTTCCAACATTGACAGGTTTCTAAGTTATTTTTCATAATTTTAATAAATGTAAAACAAATACACAATGTACATATAAAAGTTTGAACTGAATTGGGAAAATAAATCAAATAAATGGAGCCAGAGATGTTATAGTTACTCACTGCTAACACAAGAGGGCGCCACTGCAAAATGCTGTTATTTTGGTTTCTAATTTTAGCTTACTATGATTTTAGTTTCCATAATAAAACTTCATTTTTTACGTGTTATGAAATTATGTGCCACTTTTGCTGTTTTTGCGCCGTTTTTGCATATCCAAATTGCATAAAAGTTTGTGCTTTTGTACACTACTTGTTAACAACACAAATATTTTGAAAAAAAGCCTGACTTTGCTACTTTTTTTTCACTTCGTCTTTGCAGGTTTCGTTTTTCTAAATGTTGTAGCTGTGGGTGAAATAGTTGAAATTCCAGAAATGCGGTTGAACATATAGTATGCGTGATGAGAGTTGAAAAGTGCCGCGAGGGGGCGCTATTATCGCCTCTATTGCATTGACGTGGCCCAGTCAACCCGGTCCTGTAAATGGAGTGGACCAGCTCGTAAAATATCCCCCACCCACAAAACAAAACAGATATAAATCCAAATGAGTTTGGCCGCAAAAGGGTTATAGACGAGAACCACCTGTGGCAAAAAACTGAACTAATCCTGCACTTTGTTATAAATTTATAATGTTGCATATTTTAAGAATTACACAAAGTGGGCTAAAATTAAGAAGGAATTCTTGCCCCTGGGGTATGCACAGGTGTAAATTGGGCTTGAATTGCATAAATGTTATGTCATCCGACGTGCAATATTCGCCTATAGGTGGCGCTAATTGCGTTGCGGTCTCCTCATCCCGAAAAGTTCATATTACAGGCCAAATTACTTGAAATTAATGTATAACAAATATAATTTACCGTTTTAATTTGTATTCAATTGTATTGCTATATATGGGTACTATAAATGTAAATTTATATGTAAACATTTTGACTAAATTCACAAATAAAAAGGATAACAGGATGCCACTCACCCGAAATAATCCGTAAAAAGTTTTGGAATTTAGAACAAAATGTGGGGAAAAACAAAAACCAGGAATTTAATGAAAATTCCGATACGGTCCAAAGAATTTTATTCATGGAATTGTATTTTGAAAATAGTGTAAATACAGGGGTTTCACGTGTCTGGATATGACCTGGAAAAGTGAGAATTCGATAATTAAAAATGAATAAATAAAATTGTGGTTAAATTAGGGGAAATTGGCAAAATAATAATAATATAGTGAATTTTAGTAAGTTTTTTCTTTATTTTCATTATTAAATATAGTAGGAAGTGAACTTTTTAAAAAGTTTGAGAAAATTGCCAGGAAATGATAAAAGAAAATTGAATTAATGAATTTTAAGTTTGTATTATACGAATTTTAATATGGAAAACAATTAATGCTTTATTAACTTTTTATGGTTATTAAAATAATTGTAAAATAAATTTATAAAATATTAGTTACAAATGTAATACCTAGTTATAAGAAAATTTTCAACTTTTGGTATTATTTGACATACTTTTATTTAACCCTAAACTAATTTATGATTAATGATCGTGAATTGTTGTGTTACTACTGATAAATAATTGGAGCATTTATTTCCTATACAATTCACTTATAATAATTCATAACTTGGGACCATTGATAAATGAGGTTATACATATTTAGGGCAGCGTAAATAAAAGAGGTCAAACACTTGAACCAAACTTATTAATCCAATTATATAATATTTATAGAAATTACTTTCAAATATGAATTGATTGTAAATTCCTTTATATTAATTTATCAATTTCAAATTGTTGGTTTCCAAAGGGCCTATTTTAATAAATTGATAAATTTACAGGGTTCACACGGATGAACAATATTAATTTCCCGTTTCCGGTTGCTACTTCCGGGATTAGTAGAAGTTACTTTATATTTCAAATAGGAAACTGAGATGCTTATCATTAATTTTCTCTGAATAGATTGTTTAATTTACTCCTTTTTCACAGGTATACATTAACAACCTAAATTAATACATCTATATAGTGTACTTAAATACTATATTACATGACAGTGGTATATTATATTTAATTACGTATTTCATTATTAATTTGCCTGGTCTGTATTGATCAGTGTTTATTTTAGATGAATGACGTCACAGTTTCTGAATGTGACGAATTTTATGGGTACGATTTCAATTGATAAAAAATAAAGCAAGTACTATAACAAATACAGTAGGTGTATATAAGTGGGTGTGAGGACAGTGTCATTTCTAAATATGCGTCATTCAGGGTTAGAAACAAATTACATGTGAATCACACAACATACTTTCCAGTGCAGCTCATCAACATTATTCAATTTCTTCTGTGACCTTTCATATACGTTTCTATAAACGATTAGAAATATAGCGGATTAAATGGGTACATTTATGATGTCATCTGCAGTTTTGTAATGTATTTATAATGCGTGATTCAAGTATACAATGTTGAAAAACTATAAATGACACATTAGATGAAATTCCGTTATACCATAATTTCAAAAATCACATTTCTCCAAACAGTCTATATAAATACCGTTTCTATTAATATAGAGTTTTGCAGTAAAACATGTCTATATCAGAATGGGGGAATGTCAAGGGAAAAATTTCCTTTCCACCATAGACAGGTTTTTCAGCATAGTCTTTAAAAAAATAAAAATAAAAAATGTTGTCACAGAAAAATTTCAAATTTTCTAACTTGGACAGTTTTTTAATAAATAAATATAAATGCTGCCATGGGCCAAAAAATTGTCAGGTTTTCCAGCATAGACAGTTTCCATCATAGGCAGGTTCCACTGTATATATAGTTACTCCAATAGTAATAAAGATCGTTTTGCAGCATGTTTGCAGTTGTGCAGTTGAATCGTTTTTCGTGGTTTTCATACTTTCAGATATAACCAGATTTAACTTAGAATCACAAGCAAAGTCAATAAAGTATTAGAAAATAGGCCTATACTTTATTCTAGATTATTTTATAGTCAATAATATACATATAAAACAAACGTATTGCAGTGCAATTTCGCTCCAATTTAAAATTCCATTATTTATACACTTTTGAGATTTATTTAAATATAAATCATACATGTTTCATGAATGTTTTCATTTTTCAAAACCAATATACCTATACATGAAATAGCTAGGTATATAGAGGTAGGAAATTAATTACGAACACTATATATATCATGCATATATATAATAAGTCAAAATATACACTCTAAGAAGTAAAGGAGTTAAGTAGGAGTTCAGGAACACTTTCTTAAACACCATGCACACTAAGAAGAAATGGCGTTAAAAAGGTGTTAAAAAGGAGTGTGAAAGTGTGAAAGGTGTTTGATAAGTGTCTACAGACGTATACACCATTTCAAACACCCTTGG
>JAQFZQ010000496.1:0-31970 GCA_034696005.1 Glomeris marginata | reverse complement strand
CCTGCACACCTGTAACCGTGCACCCCTTTGAAATGGGTCAGCCCAGACATGACTCCGCCCACCTGGCTCAATCTTTCATTGAAACCACAGTAAGTAGGTGCTTCGTGTTACCATGCAATGCATGCAACAAAGCCAACAACTTATTTAGGGAATTATGCCTACAAACCCCAATTTGGAGTTGCAATGTGAGACAAAACATGTTTAGAAGTTCAAAATGAAACACTGTAATGTGGATGTAGCTATTATACCCATGTTGCCTATCAAAAACTGTCATAGGGGCCTATCTAACCTCTACTGTTTACTTACATTAAGTGATATACTAATGAACTTGACCACTACCTTAGGGCGCAGCAAATTTTGTGCCTTCTTTCTTGCTTAATGAATCGTATGCAAATGCTCATTAAGGGAGTCGTGTGAATAGCTGGATCACATGACCAGCTGTTATGCAGTCCAATTTTTCCTCAGAAAATTACACTCCATACAACTTTACTTAATTGTCACAGCTGCTATTACCAGAAGCTTGTGCAATGGCCTGTAATTTTTATGTTTAGCAGTGTAAGAAGTGACCCGATAATGGTGATGACTGTCTTTATTTCCATTACTGCATCACTACTTATGTAAAACTATGGCCTTTTATACATTCTGTCGCATTCCGAATCAGTTATAATTATTAATTATAATCCGAGTGTAAAAGACTGCGCTGTCATTAATTATTATGTTGCAGCCCAGTGTAATTAATATTCTACAACTAGGTGACATTGTTACTGAGCATGCGCAGGTGGGATTGGAAAATTATGCAATATAGCTAGGTTATTCGTCCCAACCCATATCAACTTTTAATGATGGGCATCAACATCCACTATTTCATATTTTTCTCACTACTATCATCTAATATTATAGGATACGTTATTAGTTATATTGCTGTGGCCCACACGCAAGAGGTGATGTTTGTCCGTTGGCCCCAATCTGACCAGGCATCTTCATGGTTATTGGGATTCTGGTATTGATGTTCCAAATAAGTATGTGGAAACAACATAACGCGTAATATGTGGTTTAATATCCCCATATATATTGCCTTAAGGTTACCGCATCTTCCCATTCTGTGGTGGGCGTCATTGGTGGTGATGATATGCCATGGAATACTCAAATATCTTAAAAATGAAATAGGACAAATGACAATTGGCATGTGATATAATGATCATTTCTATACAAACTTAAATTGTCACACCAAGCAAGGATAATAATTAATAAATATTTTGCTGTAGACCTATAAATCAGTGCAGTGACATTTGTGGTGTCCCACACTAGTGGTGTCCCGCATTACCAAGTTCCTCCATGATTCCGCACAAACCACACTTATTCCCAGTTAATCAGAGAGCATGCATAGCAACAGTGGACCTTTGACGATTGGCCTTTTAAATTAGATGAGCGTTGTATGTCGACATGCACTGCAGGGCAGTATACAAATGCACCAGGCATTTCGCCATCTTCCTCATCACCACCCAAGGCGTGAGGGTTAAGGAGAGTCATTGTGATGACCAAACTGAGAGCACATAGGAAGACATGCCACAGGCCATAAGGGAGCAATGGTTTATATGTAAATGAATATCCGCAATCGCCAAGCAGTGTGGTTTATTCATTGTAACCCAGTAGTTGTGGTTACTAGCGTACCACTTGGTTGAGCACCTTGCGGTTGTTAACAACCAATTGGTTGACTATATAAACCCAGTTATATGCTCCAATACCTATATTGTCAAGACTAATATGTTTCCTATTCATCGTATAAGCAAGCTCTCATTGATTGAAGGTTGCGAGGTGGTCCACACTACGTTACAAAGTTATCGCGTTAATGGCGACTAGGCATTATGCAGAATGGCGAGTTTCTCACATTGGTGGTAACATATGTTGGTGGAATATGTAATACCCGTACAGTGTGGGCCACATGATCCAAGATAATGTTGGTTTAGCCAATGACATGTTGACTCATTCTTTTTGCAAAATGTATTGCGCGCCACATCTATGGTTGGTATATTGCGACTGTTGTGGGGCGAGATTATTTTTTGGCAGGATTACTCTTAGCACAAAAATGATGTGGGTGTTTCACATTAGGTCCACCATTTTCTTGTACTATATGGATTTTTGAACTTTAGCGGAAGTAGAATCTCAAAGGACCATCTGCTATTATCTTGCCAACATAGTTGTATCGCCTTGGTAACAATTTTTTTTGTATGATATCCCTTGAATTGCGGCCTTCTAGATCGCTACACTCCAATTGCTGTCCACAGATCAGCTAGTGTAATTTATCTTGACGAATAGCACCATTGTAATAATGTCCTATTCGGAAAGGGCACTCCTGTATTTTATCTTGACGAATAGCACCATTGTAATAATGTCCAATTCAGCATGGGCACTCTATTATTTCTGTCTGATAATACCAAGTCTTGATAATACATATAGATTCAGGAAGTAAAGTGGAATGTCCAATTAATTACTAGGTGTGACACCTAGTGTCAAATTTTCACCGCACTAGAAAGCTGAAATAGGTATCATGCAGAGTGCTCATGATTTTAGCATCAAACTTACTGGATTCAGTTCAATTATAAATTTAAAATGTGTCAATGTAGATTTTAGTCCGTTTTGCCAACATATTTTACAGATCTTCTTTTATGTTGTGATGATTAAAATATTCCGTAATATAATTATTCCTCTGTAATTATTGAAAGCTGCAATGTGTTACAGATGTGTGGGTTAGCTTTGAAATTGTTCTGACTGGTTTTAATTAAAACAAATTATGCAAGGAGGGAGTAGTAATGATTATCCTGACATCTGGATTTACGCATATTGCACTCAATTATGGTTGTAATTAATGCAGTAAATTAAAAATGGGTAATTAAGTACAAGAATGTTTTCATTTCTTCTAATTTCATTTTTTGCTCCCTATTTTAGGCTCCACGTGAACCAACCTCATTTGATGAGCATGCAATTTAATAAAATGAGTAATGCGAGCTACGTAAAGGTAAGCTTTTTTCCTTGTCTTTCTTAAGTTTAAAAAATTATGTTTTTTACTCAACTCATAGTGTGTGGTAGATAAATATTTTGTTGTGTGTGGGAAGGACAAATCCAATAGTATGTATAATTAATTAACTTTTAAATAATGTATTAGTTTTGTGCCGAATACGAAAACTCTGCCTAATTAAGAAATAACAGAATGGTAACTCGGCAAACTGAAATCTGCCTGCAAAACACGTACATATGACATACACTTGTGCACAAATTAGATTGCCAATCAGGTGTTCCTCCTTTGTAAGCTGCTCGATATTTGTTGCCTTTTTACATTTACCTGATTGTAGATAGATGTTACTCTATGTGTAATGCAATGCAGGGAAGAACTTCCATTGTGTGGGCAATTTTCAAGGGGCAGCAACAAAAGTATTTCTTTGATTGCCACTCTGTATAGAAACGTGACAAGAATACCGAGTTTGTTTGCACATTTTAGCATTTAAACAGCTATTTTGTGTAAGCAACTTATAGTCAGAATGTGAAACCCCAGAAGGAATGCTTCTCTGCAAAATGATGCATATAATTTCTCGAAGGAAGATTTGGCACAAAATTGAATGTGAATGCAATTTGTGTATATATAATAAATTTATGATAAAACTGCCAGATTTGCAAAGAGGCTTTTGCACAGAGTTTCATACGAGTTATGTAATATTGTGCATAGCATTTTGTACATAATATATTTTACCAATTTTACCCAAGATTCTTATGAATAAATTCTGCGCAATTCTACATTATGCAGAAAATATTACCTTTCCAAGCATTATTTAGGTCAAGAGAAATATAGTATGCAATTGGTAACTGTATAATAGCATAGTTTTTCTATAGCTAATTATGTCCATGTAAAATTAGCCCATGAGTTTTAGGGATATTAAAGACATTGGTGAAAATCAATAACAATTTCACTGATTATTTAAATATGTAAATAACCTGCTAACAACTGCAGTAATTATTGATAAGTCTCCGGGGCTTTTTGCCCTTAGGTCACAAAGTCCATGTTGTCATTTGAAATTAAATGAATTGGATATATTATTTAGTAGATTGCAAATAGTGCAACACCTTTATAATCATTGGGGCCTAGACTATATTTTCCTGAGATCCCTATGGTATAATGAAATGAACAGTATAAAGTGTGAGATATTTCTCTTCTACACATAGTATATGAATCACATAGGAGTGATATATCATGCAAATTTTTGCTTGGCTACTGCAGCAGCGTGATTAATGATTTTTGGGAAATATTGTTTCAATATTGGTTGCTTTCTGCATGCTACGAAGTCGTCAATAATTCAGTTGGAAGGTCTGAAATCGATTGCGATAGACGATCGATAAGGACTTTGTCTAGAGCTCGCTAATCGAGCATTCTTCGCCCTCTACGTAATATTATTGCTATATTATAATGCATTTTTTGTTAGGGGGCGAGTTTCACTGCAACGCTCGAACGTTATGCGGAAAAGCCTTTTCATTATTGCAGCCAACAAAACTGTCGTCAAAATTTATACGCATCATTTCCTCGCACATTCACCTCCTAAGGAGTTTTCAAAAAATCTGCATCCATCTATCTAAAAAGAGATGGCAAACTTATGCTCTAATCCCTCGTTTTACGTGACTTTGTTTGACGCAGATTCACATTTACGCAAAGGTTTTGACACCGCTGCAATATTCCATTAATTCACTTCACTTACCATACTTATCACTTCAAAATAGATTAATTGCTATATATGAAAGCTAATTTATATTAAGTGGGACTTTGTTTTCGCAAAATATGTTATGGATGTTTTAAAACTTGACAACCTCTTGAATTTTCACTTGCTCCCTATTTGCTGGTGACTTTCCTTGCAAAGCTCGTTGCTAGTATAGCAATGGTCTATTCAATTGCTTTAGAGAAATAGTCATAACGATGCAGGACTATATCAGGAATGTGATTTTGAAAATAGTAACTTATTATTGTTAAAATGTTATACAGGGTGTCCGGAAAGTCTGGTCTTTTTGTTAATACTATCTTGAAATTGGGGTGAATAATTGCAAATATAATGACGTTTCCATCCGTAATATCATGGGGGAGGGGGACAACCATTGGTGACCTTGATACATTCCGTCAAGGTCGTTCACAATTTATGTTTGCCAGTTTTGAAGACAGGTGAAAATATTGGTGAAAGCAGATTTGAAATTGGCAGAGGAGTAATCACAACAAATAATTTGCATTTGTCCCAACTAATTCAAGTTTTTGTTACAAAATTTACCTGTAACGTGTGTATATTCTCCAGATTCAGCATCGTGTATTGAACTCTATTTACACGTATTTACCTAACTTAAGTGATCTTTTTGAGGAACGTGCCCCAAGCGTAAATAGGGGCATTACTATTTATATAGCACAGATCTAAATGCAAAAATATTAGCATCCGTATAAAAATGTGGTGTTCGTTTTTGAAACTTGAAATGGGCGTTTGAGTTATCTGCAAGGGTTCTTATCGAGAAGAGGCCTTTTTGAAGGGGATGTGCAGGGTGCGAGGATGAAGAGGGATTTGGACCTGGATTGGTGTCCAAATCGATATGGAAATTGATGGAAGGAAAGGATGTCCAAGACGTTTAGTGCAGTTTGAGGAGGCAATTCCCTTTCTACTTGCCCCCTTATATAACGGTCAGCTTTTCCAGTTTGCTTGTTCTTTCACAATTCCTCGGCAATTAATATCGACCAGATGGGAAAATTCTCCTCATGGTATAGTCCATGAGCTTGTTGTTGTCTGACTATATTACATAGTACTATAAAATATATTTCACTGGAGTGAAATATACGTCTGACCTTTTCCGTGTAGCTTCACTGCAATGTTTCTGGAATTTAGTGGTAATAAACCACAACAAATATGCGAGGCTGCTATTATAATAACAACACTAGTCAACTGCATATAGCATAAACTACAATGCAGAACAATAGTATGTATTGTACACTTTAAATTAAATGTTGGGTAAGGTCACATGCACGAAAAGTTTTCGGGATGAAGAAATATTCTCATCTGATTCCAACTTAATATTGATTTTCGATAGAGATGTTTACTTAAAAGTCGATGAAACAAACTTACATTTTTGATGTTTCTCGTCAAATAAGTGGCACATAATACAGCTAGAGTTTCTAGGTATAAAAAAATACAGTTTGACTTTTACTAATTTAGGAAATTGTGTCTACAATAACTATTTTACACAACTCTTTTCGGTAAAATATATGGTTCTGTAATTTACATCTTAAGATATGAAACAAATTCAAGCGTTTTTCTTCAATCGTGTGATTCTGTTCTGTATTTTCTCAACAAATCGGTATATGAATATATAAATAAGCACTCTTTTTTCCTATGTACATTATTTACACCTGGATTCTTTGAGACAAAAATAAATTTTGTAACCTGCTTTGAAGAGACAAGATGCGAATAACTTTTATTGACTTTACTTTCGTCTGAATCATCTTGAATATTTCATTGGCGAAAAACAATTGCATGTTTGAGAAGAAAAAGTTAAACGATGATGAAATTTCTCATTTCCTATTCGATTTTTTTAGTAGGACAATCTAATCAAATACGATGCCAGCTGCAATGCTGACTGCAACACTTTCTCTCCTGAAACAAATAGAGGGAAAAAAAATCATTTGGGAAAATTGAACATCTCTGTGCTGAGTAAACTTTTCTTTTCATTTCCTTGCCTTTACCAAGATGAAAGGTTTGAGAGTTGTGATCGGTGGAAAATTGACGATCTTCGCTCATGCTCTAAACGTTGAGAAGGGGGTAATTTCCTGATCCACATTTTCTGACATCGTTCGCATCTAACATCTTGCTCTACTATATAATACTCTATACTTTTTAATCTTGTCTGGCGGGCCAGAGATGGGGAAAAGGATTTTTCCACACTCGGCTTAATGCATGTCACGTTATGTACCATATATTCAGTGTGATTTCAGATATATATTTTAAAGGGGAATTTCTTGTACCGGAAATTCCGGAGGTCTGGATGAGTGAAGATCTGGTGAATACCCAGCAGCATCTTCTCCATCTTCCGGATCTGATTTCTACCATTATTAACAGCAGGTGTAACATGTCTTTGTCTCCATAGCTATATAGACTGAAAGACAATCTCCAATAAGTAACTGCAAAAAGTTATAAATATCATATTAAATACTGGAATTTTGAAAAGAATTTTAGTAAACACCCTGATATCGTTATGCATTACAAAAAAGGTATTTGATAACATTATTGTACATCATTATTGCTGTATCTATTACAATAGAACACTTTGTAGTTTTTTGTAACCCAATTCTTAATCGGTCATTAGAACAGCTGCAAAGTTTTTCTTCAAACGTTCAATCAATGTTTTTCAACGGTTCGTTCTTCCGCCATCTTGGCCCAAGACACCCATAATGTTTTTCTTTTACTTGTACGTTGTGCAAAAGAAGAAGTCTTATCTATATGTAACATAACACGAATTAAGCATGTGCTCACTATGTGCAATTAACCTGAACTCCTGAGACTAAGTGGTTTCTTGAGTATACGCGCATGCATTGTTATCCCAAGGCGTAAAACAAATTGCTCTAGGTTAAGAAACTTTAAGTTGAATTACAGCATTCAGGACTTAACTATAAAGTGGTTCTTGTTAAGGTTGCAGGCTAAATAATTGTAATCTTGTAGCCATGTTGGAAGTTTCTAAGCAGAATTGGCTATTTTTAAGGTTATTGTGTTTGTCTTCTAAATGAGTACATTCAGACCCTGAGATTCAATTTGAAAGTTGTATGGCAAGTGTATGGCAAGTGCAGCTAAACTTTATTTTGAATTGCTGTGACATAAGAGCAGTGAATCCAATTCTTGAAATTTATTACAGTGCAATTTTTTATACAGCTTAACATGGATTTCCCTGACTTCACTGCCCTATACATTGTGCATGAAATTAGCTATCCAGCAATACACTTGTCTGTGGTTTGTATAAATAATAGTTTAATTGCACATGACACAATAATTATTATTATTTGACTATCAAATTTTAGCTGTGTCTAAATCCATCTTAAAGTATAATATTCAGAATTTAACAAGGTACGAAGGTGGAAATTTTTAATGAATCACCTGGTATATGTTGTGAAAGAATATGGTCAGGTCATGGAGAATGATAGTGAGATTAGAACAAAGTGCTTAGAACCATAACTGCAAAATTGCTTTCTCGAAAAATTACCCTTTATCATTGCTTATATACAGTAAGACGAAATGATGTGGCTTACCACATCATCATTATCTCTTGTCTTGGCAAAAATTAAATTGGAAACATCACCCTAATCCTTTCAGTAGTTGCATAATAAAACCTGTAATATAAGAGGCACTTTAATTTATGGTTTTCATATTGCAGAACACTGTTCATTTATTACTGTCATTTCAAGTTTTCAATACATTACTCATAATAATTAATTAGCACCATCATTCAAGTTACATTTCCTCTTGAAGAAAATATGCAGATTTCTGAAATCCTGTATATTTGCTTCCATACTTGCATCATTTTTAAAGAAAGTCATTTTATATTTTTCCATTGTTTGTTGAATGAAGAGCTATTGCATAGCATTTGTTATGTCAGCTAAAATAGAAATGTTAACATTACCAGTACGTAAAGGAGAAATAAATGCATTCATTTCGACTTCATAACTGTCAACATTTGTAAAATTTAAACATTTAATGCACATAAGCTAAATTGCAAGCTGAAATTTAAGCAAGCATTTGTATGAAAATGAAAAGTATTCATTTGAATATGGCATGATTTTAACTGAAATAAATTAATATTATGTTTCTTACATGGACTAGAAAGTAGAACAGCTAACAATACCATGTGATCTTATATTCTAATCAATCATTCTAATCAAACTCACTGCAAATATTCGTATAGTATGGCAATTATGTAATCTCACATGAAAAGCCTTTGGGTGTTGCCATTGGCAACAACAATGAAAATTAATTGCAAGTTTTAAATCATGCCTCATTCAAATCTCGTTGTAGAGATATGTTACATGCAATTTGTTTTCCTCAATTACGTTTTAATAAGAATTTCCATTTGAGTAAATGAGCAATTGGAGACAGCTGTTTGCAAATGTGTATAAATGCATTTTATTCAATTTCTTGCATAAAAGAAGATGTGATTGGTGGACCACGCCCTGTGTATGTGAACCACACCCTAAAATGCATGCATAGCAAAATATGTACACTGTATAAGATATTAATGACACAGGTCGATGCCATATTGAATCGTACATAAGCTTTAATAAGCTAGAAGAATACATTTCACTAGATGTCATTTATTTGTTCGGATAAAACGAAACAGTATAGCTGATCTCAATTAATGTTGTAAGCGGATTTCCGTTCTGAAATTACCTTCTTTCTTATGTCCATTGCATATGTAGGGTCTATAAAAGAAGGGATCTATCTGCCTAATATATTGGTTTTCTTACAGTGTTATATTAATTGCATTTTGGGGGCGAAATGTGCCTTTACTTCCTTTCATTATCCGCATTGCATATGGCGGTCATCCAATTTGGATGTTGTTACTGGTGCACAGGTTTTGCTGGTAGTCCAGGCTGAATCCTCTGAGATCTCCTTGTGGGACTTCACTAGTTGTTGTGAATATCAACCGAAGTAGTCCTGAAGCATTACCTATAAATGATTAAAATACATTATTTATGAACGCATGCTACATTTGGGAGCAATAAAATTAAATGGCATTTTAAAACTAAACGTACATATTGCATGTGGGAATAACAAAATTCGGTATAACAAATTAGAATAACGTAAATTCATTTGATGTGCGATCATATAATCATTTTAATCATTTTTGTCCTCATCGTAGAATTAATTTAGCACATTTTGAAGATTATCCAATTTATTTGTTGTTTATGTTGGTTAGAAGTTTCATATATAAAAGTTTCCCGATCAATAAGCCTTCATGTTTTACAATATGGGCCATTTATTTCAACAATCGTGTAATATTACAGCCTTAGAAAAAGCCCTTTATGGGATTCATATCACATTCAATCATTGTTTATGTTTGGATAGAAATTTTATTGCAAACTTGTTGATGCGTTGTAAAATTTTATATATACGCCACTAAAACATCTGTTTGTCGATGGTTTTCTACAAAAAAATGTGTAAATATTTTATGGAAATGTATGAAATTGAGGTACCATGCATCTTTGTATTGTTGAAATCTTTAGAGGCAATGAAAATGATGTGATGCGTGAATAGTATTTCCATGACAACGTTTTAGCATTATGCTCTGTTTCTTACTTTATGAAAAATATTGTATTTTTAGCGTAGTTTAGTGAGTATTCATTATGCATTTTTCAATGTAATTACTTCGAGCATGTATGCTGGAAGTAAAAGATGTATGAATTAATTAACAGATCAATGGTTCAATGAACTTAACTCATCAAATTTGCCCCCAGTGGCAGAAATGATGAAAAGGAATAATCTCCCTAAACATTAAATATTGTTAGGAAAAATTTATGAAATACATTTAAACTTATTATTTGGAACAGTCGTATCTATGGCAGTTTGTAGTATTTTTAAAGTGTATTGAGGATGGGTTTAAAGTTAGCTACACCTGTTTTTCAATATGCAAATTTTAAATTATCGATTTTTATGTTTAAAGAACAAGTTTTTTTCTATACAATTTTTTATCTAAGTGTATCCAGTGTACCTATCCTAGAGAGCATTATTTTCTTCCATTGTGCCAGAATAGCCCTAAGGAAATGAGCTATGCAGGAAATCTAGCAAATTAACTTGCAGAGTAAGCAACGCATGTTTAATGATGCATTGTTTTTAAAATAATGGCTTAATGAAGGCATTTAATTACAGTATCTGTTCTCCAAAATGAAACCTATTTTGTGAAGAATTTCTGCTTAGATAAAGAACTCCATGATGTTTTTTTTCATATAGTACCTACATGCTGAAATTCTGTTCGTGAATTTTGCAAATGTGGAGTTTTACTACTTACTATATATTTTACATTCACACTATGTAGGATACAAGTATGACTCGAAGAGATTGGAACATGACTTCAGCCAACCATAGTCATTGCTATTCAATGCATCGTTAAGCATGTGCAAGTGTTAGGTGAACTGTGGCAACCAATAACTTGTATCTTCACTGCAATGCTCACATAACACATGTTACCCACTCTCTTGGAACGAAGATACTTTCAACAATAACTCCTATACTTTTATTCTACAAAGAAAAGAAATTTTGTTTTATTGCTTCCGAAGTTATTTCGTTCCAGTGGATAATTTTTTATAACTCTGCCTGCTCATCTTAAAAGGTGAATGTAAGAATAAATTTTGTATATGTACTGGAAAAGTTGGCGACTTGACTTCCAGTTGCAGATCCACAAAATCGGCTTCCAATAATGCCGGTTGGTCCAAAAGTTGCTCCTGGGATGAAGAGCTGATCAGCTGCATTGTTACATTGTCCATCTGTGTTGACAACGTTGGGTCCAGCTGTTCCAGCAGCTAATGTGAAACCTCCTGTACCAGCCCTGTACATGACAGAGCAATAACCCGTCTCCCTTCTGATGCAAACTGCGTAATTTTGGTCCTTGATGATACGGCTTGCGGGTGGAGTTTCAGCAGGACTGTCGAAGTTAAACGATCTAACATTGCCAGTTGCCCCTGTGTAATATTGTAGGCATCCAGTAGGAGCTGAAACATCCCAAATAGCCAATTAATCGTAATAGACAACGTTTTAGTGCGGATCATGCCCCTTTCCCTTCCGGCAATGAGCCAATTGCAATCGTTGTTATTCCACCGCAGACCATTTGGAATCGGTTTTGTGCACAGTGGATTATAACACTGAACGAATTAACACTCTAATAAAAAGGGAGCATTACATATTGTAACTTTACCAGGAGGTGTTGGCTCATACTTACATCACTGACCAAAAGTTTGCAACACCAACCTCTCTTATTCTATAGAGATATACATAACTTCCCAGCATTGATACACCCTCAAGTGGGAGTGTATAAGTTTGTATACCTTTCTATAGAAACAGCTGTGTCACGCTCCAATAGGTACACACTATATTATAAGGATTGTTGACTTTTGACTTAGAAAACCATAGGTGGAATTCACCCATCCTCCACAACAATTAACATATGTTTTCAGCTTCCATTTGTAGCAGGTGTTGGGATAAATGTGTTCTGAAGTGCATATTCCTTTAGTATACATGTACAACACTTGTATCTCTGATACAGTTGTTAAATTGGGAATTGGCCTACGTTTGTTAAGGAGCTAATAATGAATTGGTGGATTTTATGTTTTCATGAGCACTATGATGTTTAAAATTAATCCCAAACGATGGATTTTTCCCAACACTGTACATATTTATAGTGTATCCCTATTGGAAAAATCCTCCACGGTGGTGTGATTTGGAACACACCACATGCATGTGGTGGGCATGTGTTAAACTATCAACCCCTTTTACCACAAACCACCATAAAACACCACAGTTGCCTGTTCCAAATCACACCACCGTGGAGGATTTTTCCAATAGGGATAGTTAAATGTGTCCATAGTAGATTTTGCAATACACTCGGATTTATCTATGATTGACCTCCTTAGTCATAACAAGCTGTGAAAAATCGAAATTTTTGGGTAATAAGTTTAATGTGCAAATACTACATAAACTTAGTAAAAGACCCCATTTCGCCTCAATTCATGCCATTTCAAAAAAAATGACCAGCTGGAGAAATAAAAAATAGTATGTTTGCCTATTTTTTACATGGCCACTCGATCACCGCAGTCAGCGTTTATCATTTTAAAATTCTCCTCGAGTTGTTGTTCCCGATGAGGGTTCAATCTCATCGTGGGTTCTTCTGAAGGTCTCTCTCCACCCACGATAAGATTGATCCCTGGGTGGGAACAACATTTCAAAGGGGAGTTTTGTAACGTAAACAAAATGCACAATGTTTGGCTTGTAGGAAGGGTAACTCTCTCAAAGGGTTGTGGATGAGTATAATGGGTTGCCAAGTGAGGTGGTGGAAGCGCTTTCCAAGCAAAGTTTTAAAACTAAGATGGACGATTTTGTCAATAGTACGGGGGGCATATAGGTATTTGACAGGAACAAGCTAGTTGGTCCAAGAGCCTGTTGTTGTCTACCATATTGTATTGGATTGGATTGGATCGGATGGGATGGGATCGAACCGGACCAGATCGGATCAGATCAGACCTGACCGGATCGGATCAGACCGGATCGGACCAGATCGGATCGGATTGGATCAGATCTGATCGGAGAGGTGGTAGTGGACGGGTGGGTATGGTCTCAAAAGAAGGTGGTGGTTGGGAAAATTGTTCCTCAACCCTCCTTAGTCATAACAAGCTGTGAAAAATCGAAATGTTTGGGTACACCTTATTGTGTGCAGGTTTGGGTACCTGTGCTAAGTAGAGTTGTGAAACAAATCCATAGCGAGTTAATTTAAACACCTTTGCCTCTTCGAGTACCTACACATTCTACTTTTTCAGAGTGCAGAATATTAGAGTGTAGAGTTATTGTCCATGATATTGGGTGTGCAATTAATGCATTAGATTTTATCTAATTAGCTTGTGTGTATTTGGTGCAGCCAATCACAAACTATTGCGTTCTAGATTTGAGTTGCAATGTACATAGGCGATGATGATTCACAATGTCTGTACCTAGAGATGGATTAGTTTTCTCCAGCTGTGATATACGAATTCTCCATCTTCTGGCACCATCCCCTGATGTTGTCAATAAGAGTGTGATTGGTCCTCGTACTGAACCCACATCCACGTAAACTAAAACATACAAAATAATGTGCAATGTGTGAGTGGTGCTTTTGGGACGCGTGGGCGCCCCCAGCAAATGGAAATCCTTCGTAGCAGGAGGTATATAATGTATATAGGAGCAATATAGACGGCGAAAGTTTATAGTGCTTTGGATCATAAAACGCGTCCGTGGTGCTGTAAAAATTGCCCTCATCGCATGACCCCTTTCACTCGCTCCATAAACTCTACAGGGGTTTCTGTTCACTGTCTAGTTATACTCTGTTACCTTTCAACCCGCGTTTAAGAACTTGAAATGTGCTTTACCATATTTTCACTTACCATGTTGACCTGTGTTTTGTCCGCATAGTGGTGGAAAGTGAGTGTCAGATCCAAACACCTGGAATGAGTCCCTCAGACAGAGTCGATCTGTGACACCGTTCACTAAGTATACATCAAAAATAAATTTCAGCAACTTATAAAATAACAACCTATACAAACATTATTGAAACCTGTGTCCAATCTTACAATGTTCCACTTACATCCTTCACCACAATTATTGCAGGCAAGCCTATACAAACATATAGCTGCTAAAAATTCAAATTATCTGCATATACTTTTTGAATGCTGCCATTTCAAGTAAACTATAGTATAAGGTGAATTTTTTATAGCATGTCTGCAAGAAGGATATTTATTATACGTGGAACTTTGTAATATTTCAAGCATCTGACAACTAATTGTTTTTCAACTTTGAAGAGCCTATAACGACCCAGCTTGTATGTTATATTAACTTCCTAAATGTTTTCCTAGAACATTAATACATCATGCAGATTGTTTCATCACATTTCACTTGTCATTCATAAAAATTCATAACACATTCATTATATACGAAACAAATTGTAGGATTTTCTGTCTGAAATTGTGATGACGACAACCTACAAGATAAATAGCAGTATACGTTTCAGAAATCTTCTAAGAGGTGACTATACATTATGTCCCAAAGGTACAATATTGTACAGGTGGTGTGATTACCCATTTGAGTGGTCCCTGGGTTGTGTAACACGTGATATTCATCATGTACTGAAATTGAGTGATTCCACATTCAAGGTTGCAGTAACTGTTTGCAGCCGGAGTCAAAGATAAGAAAATGAGAGCAAGGAAAAAGGGATAATTTTCCTGCTTTGTCTTCAATGACTTTTCGGGAATAATTTAAATCATTCCCAAGAGAGGATCTAATTGCTGTACATTGCTTAGCACTTGACTTAACGTTCCTCCATTCTGTAATCTTGGATGTGGAAGCATTTTATAGTAGAGGAAATTACCGGAGAACTCCTCCAAGTCCAGTCTGATCTGTACTATTTCTGAGCTTAATTTCTCCAGGGTAACGGAGCACGTTCCTTCTACAGAGTAAGCTTCCGGGTCGTTGGGATTGACGAAGTAGGTGTTGTTTTCTCGGACAACCGAACCGCAAGTTGCCTCGACTGTGAACGGTTAGAGAAAATTTAATTAGGACGAGATGAGACGGTGTGGAAAGTCTTTATCGTCTTGTCTCAAATGCGATCTTCATTTCGCTTCAAAATAGATGGAGAATAGTAGTGGGAAGTAGACATATAGACGTGAAGGTTTGTGGCAATGATTAAATCAAATTAGTAGGACTTACAGGCGCAACAAACTCCAAATCCTGCAGCGCAAGTGGCTCCTGTGGAATTTCCACCCCGTCGAGTACAATCTGCTGCAGATGAAAGGCAGCTTCCAGATCCTGTGGAAATGTTTCTGGTCGGGGTGCACATACTGTTTCTCGAGAACACCACCAGAGACAGAACTGGGAAAACTGTACACATACACTCTTATGGCAAATGGGTCTCATGGCCCAATTGCAGCACCTTAGTTGTGTTTGGCACAACAAGCATATAAACACTTACAGCTAGAAATTTTATGGAGTGGCAGTATGCAGGTACAATTTAGGATCTCTAAATATACAGGGCACTTCCTATTCACTCCCGTTACCATTACTGACTTGTCTTTCACCGTTACAATGTTACTAGGCCAAAGCGCCCGAAGCGCGCACCACCCTGTATAGTTTAACCTGCAGCATGCATGCAGAACTAACTTGCGGCATGAGTGCAGCAATCGTGATGTAAATGACTCAGATGCAGTCTTACTGCATGCATGCAGCTGATTTAAAATTTGTTTGTAAAAGCTAGTAGATCGTGGTACCACTCTATAAATAAATGGTATTCAAGACGTGTTTATAAAGTTTTCCATGGTATTGGATCTTCTCCCATCCAATTTAGGTGTGTAAAATATCCATAATGGGCGTTTAACTCAAAATAATGTGTATACAGATGAGAGGAGTAGAACAATGAGAAATGTCTACTAAATCTATTGTTCGGTGGTGTGTCAATGAAGATGTGCATGTAACACGACCACCTAAAAAAGCAGTATCTTGGGTGAAAATTCACTGTCTTTTTATCTATGTAAATGTATATACATGGTAACATTTTTACCTTCAGGTAATTGTATAAAAACTGAAGGTGTAAAAATATTATATACTAATTTAAATGACTGCATGCATTGAGATTGTAAAAACCTAAGGGTGCATGCTATAGTTCAGACACAAAACTTCAATATTTTCCTTCATGTTGTGCTTTATTTTTGAGCCAATTTGCGTCTCTTTTGTCTTATTTTACATGAAAATAGTGAGCTTGAAAGATCATTGTGCTTGCCTTTTAATTTCTCTCTGAGTTTGTTAAACTACTGTCTAAATTTGATGCAGCATCCAAGTTCTACTAACAGTAACTTTGAATAATAGCCCAGGATATGTGCCATACAGTGCCTTTAAGTTTATATTTTATTATTGCCAACTATGTTTCTTGTGTTTTGTAAGTGTATATGCTCAGTTTCCTTAAAGTTAGTTGCCTTACTTCGAGAAAACAACAAAAACTTGAGTTGTGTAAACTAAAACAGAACTTTAATTTAATTTGAAGCATCAAAAAACGTCTCAGTTAATAGTATAGTGTCATACTTGAAATGATAATGAATTACAAGGTTTCCCGAATTTCTTGCAATTACACATGTAACTTTTTGAATTTGGCATTAGCAAGTTTAGCTTTTATCCCTTCTCAGCACAGCAGTTTGTCATTAAAGTTTTATTGTTGCAGATATAATTTTCACACAAAATTTGATATATGACAGGGTGTTGGCAACAAGCTGCATGCAATAAACCCCAAAGCATATAAAGCAATAACATGCACAATATCGTGCATTTTTAAATGTTGAATCTGCATTTACGTTGTATTAATTTCCTTATTGCCAGATTATATGATCATAATATGACAGATTATAAAATAATGGACATTTACAACATGATAACTTATGCATATCACAGTTTGCATGCTGAGTATAGGGTTTTTCTTTGCTATATTTCAGGTTTGATATTATATTATAGTCACTTACGTTTTCCTGTTCTTTGCACCGAGTTTCCAATAACATATGATGTTGCCAAAATACACAGGAGAGGAATTATAACTCTTATGGGAAATTCGTGTCGAAACATTTTCACTTCTTCCTTTTGAAAGCGCAGAAAATGATTTATCAGAAATGTCTAAAAACTTGAATCCTTCAACTTGCCCAGCCAGCAGTACCCTTGGGGTCCTATTTTTTACTGTATATACGATTTGTCCAATGTGACTTGACCACTTAAGAACGATGAAAAAGCTATATGCCATGCTACCCAAAGCGAATTTTATGTATACAGAAAATGTGATCTTTTCAGAAACATGTGACCTTTAATATTTTATTGTATAATACAAACGTCACCTGGGTTTATTTTTAGACTTCACAATAATACTGTTATTATTGTCATTATTATATGAAGTTCTTCACCTCGTTGACATTTCTCGTGTCGTTGCGCTTCTTGAATCTTCTTGTATAGTATTGTAAGGAAAAGATCATTCGAGTCACATCTTTGTCACCCTAACATTGTTGAAAATTGCTGTGCCCTCGTGCATACTGATATTTGCTCTTATAACTTTGCATGCAAGACGTCATCATCTCCGTGGGCGTATTGCTTTTTGAAAAGCATGCAATGAGTGCTTTTTAAGATGGCAACCTCTTGCATGCAGACAGTCCTGCAGCAAGAAGCATTCATTTGTCATTTTGATCCGGTTTCTGTGGTAACTGTGTATAGCAGTGCCATCAGGGATTTCTATACCAGCTCCTATTTTATCCAAGTGACAACAGTTTATTACCAATGCTAATGTCATTTGCTCACACTCCCTCATGAAAGATCTTCGAGTTAAATGTTAAAATGTGATTAAAGAATTAAAGATGCGCAGTGGAATTTATTAGAAAGTATAATAAGGTGGTGGAAGTTTATAGTAGGGCAAAAGTTGAAGAGTTTATGAAGAATCTGTAAAAGTTTTGGCTCTGAAATTTTAAGATTTGACAGGTGCAATCGCACATTGAATTGAAATTGCCTAATTGACATGTGGGAAACATATGCTAAATGTATTTGAATTTTTAAAGTACTAATTGCATTGTCAGTATTAGATGCAGTGCTTCACATGACAATTGAAATATTGTTTGTTTGCATAAATGTGAAATACATAATTCGTTGTATAGTTCATTGCTTCTTCGGATCGATATTCAAAATGCCTCAGTATAGATACTATGTAAATCGAGAATGTAATATTGTAAATGAACTAATCGATATTGCGTGAATAATTAATTTACTGGTGCAAACCTCTGAAGTATACAACATTTGTTTGGACTCTGAAAGAGAAAATGAAGTCTGGTATAAATTAATTATTTAAAATTATGAATGCTGAAGGGAATATTCACTATTTCAACAAATATTCGCTAACATTTTGTTAGAAATGCAACTGAATTGTTCTTCCAACAGTAGGGTATATACTTGCATGGTAATAACGTTTCAAAATTGTTGGATTCATAAAAATTCGCAGTTAATGCTCACAAACTGTTAGATAAATTCTTCATGACTGCACTTTTCTCTGTGATTATCCTGATAATACATGTGTTTCAGAAAGCACTTTTCGCAAATAAATGTTTCATTGCCACGAAATACGTACATCATGATGATACCATCTGCTGTTTCCCACAATATCCAAATTGCTGGATATATAAATATATTTTTTAAATAGAAGACTAAATACACTCCAATTAACTGTTAATTTAAATCTGTTGAAAGTGTGCACCGGTGTCGAAATTAAATATTCACAAGTTTTAATTTTGAACGGAAATGTGTAGCAATTTTATATTAATTATAATACGACTATGTACTGTTTTGATAGAATATTTCGCCAAACACTAGAGGCTATTTTATATATTGCTATACACGAAATTTTAGCAATATTAGTTTGTATTCTACTATGTAATTCAAAACAGTATTCAGAAAATTGCACTGGTTATGATGGTTTTCCTTGTTTTTTGCCTAGTTGATCTTAGAAATGCACAAGTGAGATAAATGCTCTAAATTACTAACTTTTATTACTCGTAATACTTATAACAATTAATAATGTTGTAATACAATTTGCTGATATGTTGCTTCATTTTTGCTAATATTTTATTGATATACTGACGTTCTAGTCAAGCTTAATTGTGTCTTTTCAAACAAAGTATTGCCTATATACAATACTATTGTAACCTACACATTTTATTTGAAACTACATCCGAGTTGACACACTAACCGATGTCATTATAACCGAGTTCAACTTGGACACGTTGAAATGAACAATTTCTTTACACCAATAAATCCGAACTTGCTCATACTCCTCGGCTTCATAACAATAAAGTTGAATGACGTCGGCTATTAATCTGTCAATCCTTTCAATGGCTGTGGTTCGTTGTGTTGGCCAACAACATATCGATGGACAGCAAGATTTTGCTCGACATGAATTCACACAATGCCCAAAGCATGAAATTGCAAATTGAATTTTAATGTACAATAAAAGCAAATTTGAAATGCGCATAACAACAAGCATTGATGCATGTACAATATTTTACTGAGATGCAGCATAACAACACAACAGAATGTTCAAATAGTTATTTGTATGGGACGAATTTCCTCTTTGGAACTGCACATGTTCTTGGAAGACCACTTCCGGTTGGAGCGAATCAATAGGGAATTGTCTGAATGTGGGAAGAAGTTCTTCTTCTTCTTCTTCCGGTTGCTGAACAAGGAAGCTGCTGATAGTTGATGCGGAACCCTCTGTTGAATGTGGCCGGGGGCTGTCCATTGGTCACAAACGTCAACTGGATAGGGCCTGCTAGATTGCCTAAAGCAATACCACAAGAGTGAAGTGAGTGTTCAGTAAAAATAACATGGGACCATGTCCAGAGCCATATTGGCGAAAAGTCAGCGAACGTTGCCATAGGCCAAAATCAGGAAAATGAATTTATTGACCAAAGCTGGACTCAAAGTCACCCCCTTATGGCTCGTTCTTAAATGATGTTACATACCCTGTGGGAGGATGGAGTCAACAAAATTGTGACAGGTTGTAATAGGAAAGATGTGACGCCTGAGTTAACCTTATATGCTTAATAGCATTATAATTTGAGGCTTTACATTGTCATTTTTAGAAGATGTATTTTGATCCTACAGTCTGCCTTTCAAATTGGTTTATTCCCATTGTGGGTGCATACTTTTTAAATAAACTTACTTGTAAATAAGCATTTGCATGGGGAAAAAAAGGAGGTTTGGTATGTAGTATTTGAATGGTATCTTGGACAAACATCTAAAAAATATCCATTTCGCTTTTTCAGCGGTTTTTCTGCTATGTAAACCGAACTTTGGTATTTTGACATTCAGAAATCCGCTTTGACTTTCATTTCTGGCGTCAGAAAGAGCACCTCGAGTCAAAATGTCAGACAGGATTCTTTCATATCCTAGGAAAATTGAAATGAAAGTATGTGACAGCGAGTTCTGATGCAATAAGCGCCCTTCTCCATATGAATAATAATATTATGTTGCTGCAGTCGCGAAGTAAAATTTACATTGTGATGTGAAGAAAATCCCACCCTGTTGTGTAAGTGCTTGACAACTGTATTTGCTGCAATATTGCTTTGATGTTGCATTCTTACGTCCATTCATCAGTATATACTAGTTTTTGAGTGAATTTAATTAAGTCTCATTGCTGCATTTCATCCAATCAGGTTGCATAATTTTCCTCACTGCAGCCTCCATATTGGCAATGGGAGGGCTTACTGAAAGGGGTCAATTAAATGAAAACTGCACAATATGAGGCGTTGTCAAATGTTTTTCGATGTATAGGTTTTCCATTCGAGGTGCAATTAATGCTCTCACCCCCTGGCAACAATAGAACTGCAATTCGATTGGATCCCCATTTGGGGAAAACCCCAATTCCTTGCCATGTAAATGTTACATTCTGTGTTAGGCTGTTTTATGTTATGTTTTGCTACGTCATGTTATGTAATTGTTTATGCTATGCTGCTATGCTGTGTTATATGATATGTTATATGCTAAGTCATGCTAGCAATCACATGGTGTTCAAAACTAATATGCATTCAGCACTGTAGTATATATTGTTGGTACTATACAGCATAACTGCAAGGTATACTGTGTAACACCATACAATATAGAGGGGCAACAACAAACTGATAGCCAGCATTTAGTCCGAGGTTTCACTTGAAGATGGCCTGGATATCTACTCAGTTGAAACATGATAAAAATAAGAACCAATTGTAAGGGACTAGTTGTCTACGTTTCAATTTCCGCATATAACTTTAGCTCTGAAAAGTGCATTATACACTATACGTACTTATGAGAGGATTTGAGGTGGCTGATGATGCAGTTGCACTGAGGAAGATTCCGCAGAATCTTGATGCTGCTCCTGCAGCAGTTGGAGGTGCATTCTGAGTTCCTGGCATGATCAAGTAGTCGGTGTTGCAATTATTGTCGGTGGCTCCATTATTTTGAGGTCCTTCCACACTGAAACTATTGGCAGCTGCTGTATACCGGATGCTGCAGCTTCCTGCTTCTCGACGGATGCAAAGTGCATAGTTAAGGTTGTTGGCGTAATTAGCTCGGTTTACTGGTTGAGTTCCTGGGGCAGGGATTGTTGCAGCGAAATTGAACGACTCCAAGAAGCCATTTGCGCCTGTGAAGTACTGTAGGCAGTCCCTGGGTGCTAACATACATAAGAAAGAAATCACTCAAAGTCATTACTTAGTAGCGCAGTGGTGCCGAACTTTTGAAGGTCAGTTCTGAAATCAATACTCTTCCCACTATACAGAATGCTGCAGTTGGCTCGCTACCATCTATTCACAGCCAACAGATTTCCTCCTTAAATAAATGCTGCATCAATTTCAAATAAAGCACTTGAGTAAGTTTAAAGCAAGGGTAGAATTCCGAGTTAAGAATGCCATTCGACCATTGGTCAGTGACATTTGTATTTCCGCAAGATTTTCTAAAACAATTATTTCAATTGCAAAATATGTTTTAGAGCAAAATTCTATCAAGTGTTATTTTAATGTTAACTAATGTGTCTAACTATAGAAATATTTTATTGAAGTTGTATTAATGTATAACAATATGAGATAATATTTGAACGGTTAATGTTAATTGTTCCTTAATTTCAACTCGGCATGAAAATATAATCAATGTGCACAAAATGTTCATTCAACGTCAATTGTAGGTTTTCAACAAAAGGTTATAATTTATGAATAAGTTTGAAGTGCATACTCCTTATCCAACCCCAAGGTTTTGTAAAAAATCCCATTGGCTTTTGGTTTCATTTGTCCGCAGGGACACTGCGACAAACCCCTCCTCCTCTTCCCAAAAAATAAATCACATGAGCTAACCACGTGCTGCTACCATTAGTACAGTACCTATGGATGAGGCCACACCTCGAATGGGATTTATTGCAACCTTGGAAGTGGATATAAAGTAGTACTACAATAATAATGGAACATTACTCAATGTCATACACATACTGAAAATATAAAGAATTTATTTGAAATCTTCAAGGTTAATATATATGGCTTGTTAACTTCCTTTACAACCAACTAGGAACCATGATTCCTACTAGTTGACTGTAGAAAATGTCATATAATAAATGAAAGAGGCAAACGCAATATGAGAATATAAGGAGTTGGGAGAAGCGACCCCTCGAAAGTGGGCTTCTGTTCGACACATTGATCGATGGCAAGCCGTCCGTTTCTTTATAACTGACTGAACGACAGCTGGTCCTAAGACCCTTATTTCCCTCGTACATTGGCACATATCATGACTTTGGTTAGTGAAACAATCGAAGATACATCCCTCACTTGTTCGGCTTGCGATATGGTTTCGCGCTGCGGAGGAATTGTCCCAAATTTTCCCAAAATATTATCTTTTGCACGTATTTCTTTTCCCCCTGACTCGGCATATTATTATTCTCCTGATGGATGCTGGAATGGAGCCCAATGGAGCGCATAAAGAGACATTCTGAATAAATGATAAGCTTCCGGTGTTCGAGTCCAAATTGCGGAAAAAGTGCCAACCGACCTCCGACACCATTAAACAGTTATCGCATGTTTGATGTTCAGAAGGGGCTTTCTAGACTGTATATCTGTCTTTGTTGGAAGAAATGGGTGGTGGTGGAGTGGTTTGGAACGGTTTTTGGCAGACCTTTTAGTAGGTTGCCTCTCTCCACTTGGGTAATGCGAATACGCCATCTTCGGTCACCGCTGCCTGAAGTGGTGACCGTTAGGGCCACAGGACCAGGAACAGCATCCACATTCACGTAAACTAAAAAAGAATAGAAAGATGCTGAATCATTGGAAATGTAAAAAATAATTCGGTTTTTAAACACGCATCCCTTGGGAAATATTTTATTTCAAATCATTCAGTGAAATAGTTTTATTGAAGTAAAACAAATATTTCCAAATGATGTGACTTCTAGTATTTCAAATATTGAACGCGTGCAATTAAAGTAATAGAAACTTCATGATGTGAAAGAATGTATTGATGTGATCAGTTTGGGAGCATCCATAAATTATGTAATCATATTAGAGTGAAGTTAATTCAATGAGTGACAGTATTTTTTCTCCTGTTTAAAAACAGGTATCAGTTTTATGGACACTCTGGGGTGAATGGTGAACTTCACTGTTAAATAGTCAGAATTTACTGCCTGCAATCCAAGTTTACAATTTAGTTGTTTTGCCAGATGTTATTAGTTTCAGAAAGTTTGTAGTGTATAATGGATTTGCATGAGGGATATATCACTTTTGTTGGGAGGAAAAATATGATCCAACTTGTAAAATGGACAAAATGTCGACTTTTCGTAAATGGGGTCTTCGTAATACGAGAGCAATGAGAGAAATGCCCTTTTCAGCGCGTTTGATAGTGTGCTATGCGGGGAAGCCTGACTAGAAACTGTAAGGCCATTTGCCGAAGCGCTTTTGAAATGGGTGTAGCTTTTTCGCGCCATGCATTGTATTTAAATTCTTACCGTGTTGGCCATCGTTTATTCCGCAGATTGGTGGAATAACGTTGTCCGGGTTTTGCCCGCTTATAACCAATGCATCCGTGCTGCAAACTCCGGAAACGAGTCCGTTGACGTTAAATATCTCCATGTCGACTCTAAACTGTTCGATGTTGGACGCCATTTTTTCCATTCGAATAGTACAAGATTGAGGCAGGGAAGCCGAACTTGGGTAGCCAGGATTCACAAAGTATGTGCCGTTTTTATTCGTCACAGCTCCGCAACTCATTTGATCTGAATTACAAACGAAAATGCGAATGTAAAATACAAAATGGGCGATTATTCTTATAGATTTTCAATTTTCTAAAGACCTTTTTACACCGTGAGATGGTGTAACCAAGGTGTAGGTGTAACCAAGTGTAACTGTTCAGGTGTCATATAGTGTTTTACTATTTTCTTATGCAGTTTGTTTTAATTATAATGAGGCAGTGAATGGAAAGTTAATTAAAGCTTCAGTTGTGCATTGAAATCTTGACTACAAATATTTACAAAATGTAGTTTTAATCTGAAACTGGAAATAAATTGGGGTGCAAAACATTCCAGAATGCAGCGCCACCACGAATCGTATTTTAGAACTAAAGATGCAATAACAAAGCAAGGACAAAGGCCCTATTGTGAGTTGAAACAGGGTTTGGTTTTGCATAGACAAAGATGGCGTCTGACATGTTAGCCAATGAGGGTTCAGAAGTAAATGGTGTGGCACCCTTGTATTGTCCAATAGAAATTGAGCATTGTCATTTCTATAAATATCTACAGAACAATGACAGTTTACCTTTAAGGTAAACTATTCTTGTCAAACTAAATATTGAAAAGTGAAAACAAAACTCATTCTTTGTGTATGAATGTAAAAAATATATGCATTATTTATATTCTTGCTTTACAAATTTAAAGATATTGCAACATTTTTATTTCAAATATTTTTGCACGAGACACTGTATTAACCAATGATTCACTCTTTATTATACCTTAAGATTAATAGATGAACTAGTTTTAAAATGAAATAAAATGAAATAAAAACAAATGTTGCAACTAGAATTCATATTTTCGTTTAAAGTAATGACAATTTTATCCAGAATGCTTGAACTTGGAGTGCTTAATAATGATTCATAAAAGTACATTGAACACATGTTTTATGATGTTTTTATTTACTACATATATGGTTTTTATTACACTCGTTGGAACTGCTCCAAATACTTATTTCTAGTTTAATTATGTGGAAGCACTTGTTTTTTATTTATTTTGTAATCGATAACTTGCCAAGAGTCCCAATGAACATTTGGTGTGGGGGATAAGTAGGATATCGATAAAATGCCCTTGTATTTTTCTTGCTATGGAACACCAACCGTCAGCAAAACAACAACCGCTCAATAACATGTGACATCGTTTTTGGGAACTCACTGCGAATGTCATTTTTGTTTAGTTTTGATTCACAACCACTTTCTAGGTAAAATCAATTATTTAGGTATGTACCTGTTCAATGAACAACAGATGTCCAGTTGTTGTCATTTTGCAGACAAGTAAACAGTTGAAATATTAAAAAAAAGCACATGAAGCAAAATAACAGTGACTGAGTGTGCATGTGCATACATATATCCAGTTGATCTATTATTGGGGATCGATCGATTGATCGGATGAACATTTTTTCCTTGACAAACATGGTCGATGATTATTGATTTGGATGAGTGCTGAAAGTTTTATTTATTGCATGCAGTGACATTGCACATCTTGATGAAAGTTTATAAATCCCAGAAACGGAAACTCATTAATTCAGAGGTTCACAAAAACACAACAGTGTTGTTGTTGTTTTGTATGTCCATGGCACAGTAAGGCTATGGGCGTGTTATTTGGAACGACACCGATAGGGGGCACTGCAGCAAAATGAGTTTATAAGCTTACCCAATTTTAGATTATTTCATACAAAATTAAGTTATACAATTTTGGGCATAAAACTGTTTGCATTTAAGTTTTTCAACTAAATTGAATTGTTAAATGAAACAGAATTGTATAGACATTATAAGTGAATCAAATTTTATAATATTTACTCTATATTAATAATAATAATTTCAAGTGGTCTCAAAGCTCATATAAATTTCTATCGCCTTATCTGAACCTTAGCATTTGGTTTTAAAAAAGTTTTGGCTCATATATTTCATTTAATATTGGTCTAGAGAATGGAGAATGAAATGTCAGATATTTTTTAATATTGCACGTTTGATGTTGGTGTAGCGAAAAATTACCAATATGCGATCATGTTATGTTGCTGCTGTTGAAAATGTGTTTTCAGTGAACGTCAGCCTTTATAGTTTTATCCATTTCCTTGGTATACATATGGCTGATTAAACAAACTTTTTTGTTGTGGGAAGTACGCATTTGGTTGCGGACAAATCACCATGAAAGAACTTCCTCTGTTGGTTTAATCATGCGTGTGTGGTACTAGTGTTTTTTACACCTAAATAAAATGATAGCATATAGTTGTACTGCCGGATTAATAACTCAGTGCTTTTTTTAAACAAAAAGTAAAAGAAAAAGTATTTCCAACCATTTTGGTGGAACTCAGCTGCTTTTTCAACTAGACCGCAATCTGCTCCGAATCCTTCGAATAATTGAATCTCCTCTTGTCCGTTTTCATTTAAAATGATTGTTTTTTATTTTTAGACTGTGGAAAATGTATACCATATAATGTAATTTTTGAAATGAGCTGTGCTTGTGTCGTAGGAAAAATGGAGATGCAGGGATTATGTGATAATGCAAAATATTTTTCTGTTTGATATGAAACTTTTTGTGATGTTTTTACTTTACAAATAATTTATAATCTTTTAAATGTCGTCAAATAACAGGTGACAAAATATAATTGTCTCGTGAGACTAGACAATTGAAAGCTTGTATACTTTCACAAATATATATAGATTGAAAAAATCAATTAGGTCTACATTTTTCAGAAATAATAGAATATGCAGCAAACTATAAATTAATCGAAATAAAATAGTGAGGACTATAGCTACTCTTTAAATGTTGAAACATTTTCTTTTTATACTACTATACCTATACTATCAAGAATTCAATGGCAACAAAGATATTGGCTCAAATAGAATCTTAATTAAAATGATTAAACAAAAGTTATGAGCATTTGAAGTTTTGCAGGCATTGGTCCCAATGGTTATGCAGTGACAAATTCCCCCTTTCCCTAAAGATGGATGGAACACCTATTGAAACAGTAATATAATTTCTCAGCAAATTTCTAACTTCCTACCCACCTAAATTGGATTAGAGGATTTAAAAAGAAACAATGTCGTTTTTTAAATGAATGTATAAAAGTTATAACTTTTTTTAGCAATCTTATAAACTCGGTTTTGTTTTCATATTAAAAATCGTTTTACTGGTATTGTTACTTTATGTATAGGTTGACATTTTCAGGGCATTATACAAAGCTATGTCACGTTCGCCTTCAAGAAATGCTGTACACAACCGGTTTTCTCAAAACTTTCTCGGTAAACTTCATATCCAGTTTCCATATAATTTTCATAAATACCAGTGGGTTTTGTAAAGTTAGTGGCACTCCCTGTTATGCAGTTATTTATTCAGCTTGTACAACCTTCATCCTATTTTTCCACCGTAAACATTTTCCTGCACAAAAATGGTTTCGCAGACAATGGGGAAAAAGTGACGTATGGCACGCCAAAACATGCTATTGTTTAATGACGTCACCCAACCTTGCATATTATATGCTGTGGGCTATACTGTTTCCTCGAAAGATTTGAAAGGCAAATATTTATATTGTATAACATTGCCTCAAGTCAAACATGTATCGATTACAGTATTATTCCACATACTGACAATAAACTGTATATTTAAGTATAAGCTGCATGGATAAGTATTTGGATTAGTTGGGTATATGGCATGTGTATATTGACAGGTGACAACCTTGTTGGGTATACAAAGAGAGCCAGTTGTGGGACATATAAGTGGGACAATAGTAAAGGGTTTTACTTTTTGCAACCAGGCGTCGCTGCAAAAGATGTGATATTTTTATTGAATGTACAAGATGTGCAATATTATATAGTCTGGATGGAATTAATGCAATAATGCCCTTGACACGTGATCAGAGTGAGCAGGGTGCAAGAGGTCGATTTGCTGACGTCGCAATCAATTGAAATTACATTATGTAAGTGTGTGAGAAAAATACTTACAAACGCAGCAAACTCCATAGCCATTGGCGCATGAACCAGATGAGTCCCCACCGGAAGTGCCACCGGTGGTACATTCAGAAGGTGACATGCAAATTCCCAGTAAACCTCCAGTGCCTCGGCATTGTATCTTGGCGAAACGAACGATAGACACCACTGGGAAAACTGGGTGTTATATCAACAGGTAATTAGAAACTAATTAGGTTTATTGCATTTATAATAGTGTGTAGCATCCAATCCCCCTTCCCAATTTACCCTTTAGGCACATCTTTGCAGCCTAAGTGAAAAGTAACATCATCCCATACAATGTAAATTCAAAGTTGCCAACTTGAGTAATAAGTTTGAACTGATTATATCGATAGCCTTATCGATATAAAATAAAACTATATATCATCAGTGATGATCAGTATGTATTGTAAATGAATGAATATATTCCAGACTTATTTCATATGTACATTGGGAAATTGCAGTTCCCTGAAAATGAGAGGTTCATGAAAACCACACTTGTACTGGGACAAACAACATCTACATTTCTTAATTAGTAGTTTAGAATTTGATAGGAGTTAAAGTTGGTGCATTTTTATATAACTGTATAGTACAATCCAGATCCAGATTACATTTAATACAGTTAAATCGGTCATTGGGTTTATTCTGTGTAATATAATGATTATAGTATGATTTCAAGATTGGATCATACTCTTTCGACAGTTTTCCACCTTATGCAGGTTCCACCTCTGACATATTCAACAGTAATTTAGAAATGTATTGCGTTTTACGAAATGAAATATTGAAATATGCCATATATGAGGAATTCTGAAAATCATATATGGTGCATTGCACTTCATATTTCGAGGTACATTGCATGCATTATTTCTGCTTTTGAAGTGCTATAGTGCACTGTTAATCCAAGCTTAAGATGGCCCCTATACAGGGTGAGTCACCTAACACTGATCTGCTCAATAGCTCAAATTGTGTGCAGTACAGTTGAATTATGGTTATGTGCAGAAATAGTGCTTGTCCTGGTGGTGCCTTTAACATTTCAAGGACATTGCATTTCTACCTTGATACCGTGGCAGATAGGGCCATCACAAACTATTGAGCAGGTCAGTGTTAGGTGACTCACCCTGTATAACATCACGCGAAATTATCAACCGTATTCATTTAAAGCTTTTAAATATTGAACCATGAGCATTGAATTTAGGAACTATTGTTTCATTTTGTTTAGTTTTATCCTCCAGTTTGTACAAGATTTATTATTGCAGGTTTTGAATTTGGTAACAAAAATTTAGCTGCTTTTTAATTCACTTGTGCATAGAGGATAAATTTTTGAATTAGTTGATAGGATAACTCACATCTGCTGCTTCTGGACGAATTAAAGTTGGTGTCTGGTAGATATTGACCAGACCTTGCCATACTAATTGAAGACAGAAGACTGGCAAGTGGCAATAGAAAACCTATTAGCATTTTAACATCAGCTGCTCCTTTCCTAAAATGCTCACAATATACCAGGCCTATTTATAATGGAGTTTTATTATTCATAAACCAGTAACACACCCAACATTTAGTGGCACTTGGGGACACTGGTTTTTATAGTTTTTACCTTGCCTTTTTTAATTCTTTTTTACATAGAAACTGGTCTGAAATTAAGCCCACGTGACCAGCTCTATTTTCCTAAACTTTTAGGTCAATCGTTGAGTTTGGTTGCATTTTCAGTGTCACGGTTATACCATCCTGTTATTTCATTATGTTTTATGCTCTTTCAATGTGTATACATTGTCCTTTGTATACGTTTCCAAAGAAAAGCAATTCACCACTTTTGTATACCTAGCTTCCATGTAATGCAGTGCACATTTGACATTTTAGTAAATTAATATAATAATTCCTATTATAGATGGCATGTTATAACTAATGCAGCTGATATATGTTTCAACATAGCAAGTTACCATTAAAAAATGATGTTCTGTGTGCTTGTATTAATTGGACCCTTGAAATAAGCCGACTCTCTATTAAATGAATTAAAACACTGCATTTAGGCTTTGAGAATATAGCATATATGCATGGGAGTTGAGCTTGCATGCACATTATCAAAAGTAATTTGGCTGAAAGTATGCGCGCCTCTGGCTGCATATAGAAATCATTAGGGAGAGCTGAATCTCATTTGTTGCACAATAATAATTGTTATATTTTGGGAAAACGTGAAATATATGTCACCTTTATATACATAATTCAACAAGTTATATGATTATACCAACTATCTAGCTCATGCTGAATTTTCTTTGATGCCAGTTTAAGAAAACGTGGTGGATTTTATATTGTAGTAATAGATATACTGTATTTTGAATAAATGTTTGTTTTCTACAGCAAACACCATATATAATATTTAAGCTATCTCTATAGCAGTAAACCTTTATGCTAAATCAGTTCATTTCGTATAAAAGCTGAAATAATAAGAACCAACCCAAAAACAGGAAGACAAATACCATTCCTGTTATATACCAAATTTAATATAATGGAGGAGCACAATTTATAATTAGCAGTGAGTAATTAAAGGAAAACAGCAAAATGATAAAGTGAGCTGCATGACAGGTTGTAAATTGAATACCAAAATGCTTCAAACATTAATTGTGTATATGTATGTAAAAAAATGTGCATGTTAAGCCCTTGCATATTTGTTAATCTATACAGTCAATAGTATTTTAGGAATTATAAAGTTGATTGTACAGCTACAGTTAGGTATACCTACTATTAATAAACAATTACATACTATATAAAATATATGCATGCATTATAGTCAATAATTTGTGGGGCTATATGTATTTATGAGCCCATGTTTAGGCTGGATATAATCAAATGTAATTAGTTTTACTGTCCCTCTTATCCGAAAGAATGAAAATTGTTTAGGTTTGTTTTTTTCAAATGGGTTGGAACTTACACATTATACATAGTAATGTAATTTTTATAGTTATTAAATAGGACAGGTTAGTGGTCCTTTGTGCAACTCGTTACGCGTTGAAAGGTCCTAGATCCCATTATAGTAGACAGATCGATAAAAAGCACTATATACCTGCATTTCTAAATTTCTGGCAACGTTGCGACTTAAATATAGTTGCAATCGATACCTATGCTATATATGTCTCTGGCTTGACACTAAATTCATGCTTTGTGACGTTGTATACTCCCACTATACACTACAATTTTACCTCTGTATATCACAAATAATTCCTCATTATATATTCATGATGGAGTATGTATCAATATTAAGCAGATGCTTGCTTGCAATTTTTGCTGCAGTGCTCTGCAATCAGAATGTTGAGCACATTGGGCAGATTAGTTGTTTCGTTAAAGGAATAGCTCTTTATATAGAAAATTGCCATGCGAAACGAAGCATTTAGGATGCTCCTATCTATACAAAACCAACATTTTCTTGTAGGAAAAATACTCAGG
>JAQFZQ010000495.1:0-32018 GCA_034696005.1 Glomeris marginata | reverse complement strand
ACTTTCACCCCGAAGGGGAGGGTGGCGGCGAGTGGCAGCGGGTCCACTGCAAGGTCTCGCTTGGAAACAGTATAGCAAATGCAGAGGAAAGGAATTGGCAAATTCTTGTGTCGGCGAGGCCATTCTATTTCTATTTACCAATAATGCAATAATGCAAAGACTGTTGGCAAATATGGGGCTTGAAGGCCATATGAGGCAACATGTTAAGTAGACAGGTCAGATGGATATCATAACATTGTGTAACTTCCACAAAATTGTCAAATCCAGAGATCATTATAGTTAATATGACAGGCTACAATCGAATATATCCTGTAGAGATCTTGGAAAGATAAAATATTTACTACTGGTGCATGGTGCTATGAAGGTTGTTGAAGAAGTACCAACTCCACAACACAGTAATTTAAATTATTCTTAAAATAAATAGATGGAAGCACATGTACGTATATCCACTTGTAAATGCAAATCAATTGCTTGAATGGGGCATGAATATAGATGGATTTAGGACCTGAATGAGCTTTATAGAATAGTTCAAAGTGTCCACTTGCAATAAATATCTAACACAATATGTAACACATCGAATCAGGAAACGGGTGGGGTGGATACAAGAGTAGTTTGGTAAGAAGTCACATGAGACTTTGACTGCAGTTTGCCTTTAAAACTTTTGGATTCTAGCGTATACATACTTGCTTTCATCACTCCAATTTATGTTATGCCAGACTTCAACTGGTGTAGCAGCATTGTGCATATATATATTCCTTGTCGAATTGCAGTCCAAAAAAGTCTCTTGTGATATTTTCAGATGAGTGGCAAAACTTATTAACACTACATCCACCCCACCTTTTGCTTCATTTTGCATCCACCTTCATGTTATGTTCGTTACATTCAATGTGCTAGCTCAATTCAGACTCAAAATAACGAGTTTTCTACCTGTCTTATCATTTTGTTCACCACTGTAGATGTAGACATATTCCATAAGTTGAAACGAAACACGGACCATTGAGTTGCACGGACCGTGCATTACTTGCGCTGATTTATTTTCAGATTCAAATGGTAGTTCGTGTATATAGTATTATTATACATTTATTTTCACACAATTTATTTCGATAAAAGTTCTTTCTACTCAGAATATATGTATATCGCGTTAAAATGTGTAACAATATACAACAGGTTTGGCGTGGTAATAGGCTACCTCATATTTATCCTATATATTGGCAATATATTATCTTGTACCTGTTGTATTAGTGAATACAACGCTTATATGAGGGCATTGTCTTTTAATATAACATTTTTAGTACGCAGGTCTATGCAGACCAATACAGTATAGTGATTTTCTTCATATTATGCATTCGAGACTAAAATAAACATTTGCATTAATAATACATTTTACATTGAAACGCATAGTAACACAATAGTTACACATCGCCGAGGCAAGTTAGTCACAAAGATGTATCTAATGAAAGTAGTTCCATGCATGATCTCCAACAATATCGACATTTGATTTCGGTAATATGACTACTTTGAACAAATTTTAGGTGAAGATAACCTAATTGCGGAAATCATTCATCACAATCTTGTTCAAAATGTTTAATAGCCATGGCAATGATTGAAAGACGATATATACGTATAGCTCTTATATAGTTAGTGATATGCTTTAAGGCGTGTGAAAAAAATAGAAGGGAAGTTGCTCCATTTTGAGCAGTTGAGGTAATTAGTGTGAAACGGTTTATGTCAAGTGTGGCATTATCACTTGAACTCGAGTTTAATATGCACTGCTGATTTTAGAAGCAATTTTTCAATTGATGCTGCTTGTTTGTTTCTGCATTTAATTTTATAAGATAAATTAGCATGAGCAGTTTTGCATAGCTTCAAACCTAACGAAAACATATGCAGGCATCCAGCTCTACTATTTCAAGAAAAATAAATAACTTTCCGCTTTCTAAATGACTGAAAGATGATTACTTTTCTGTAAAATAACTGCATCAGTGTAATTTTACAAAAGGCAGGAGCCATCTAAATTTTCAATTGTTAGCCGACTGAGACCTTCACCAAACGTATTGATAAAAATTTATTGAAAAATATAGAGGTTAAAATAAGTAAATGTCCGCAATTGAATTGCTGCCTAAAAAACTTTCATCCCACGTGAATAGTATACTTCCGGTGTCTGAGGTCGATCAACCTAAGCTGAGAAAATTACTATTGAAGGAGCTGCCTTGTATCAACAGTTGAAACTTTGCCTTGAAGACGAATTTAGATCCATTAGCACTACCTTGAGAAAAACCATCGTTCTGAACTGTTGTATTTGAATAGCATTCATTTGCAAGGTACTTTGCAGCTGTACTTTACTTCATTTATATAAATGCTAGAATTATTATTACAAGGGGGATTTTGATTTTGGTTTTATTATTACATTATCAAAAAATAACTGTTGTACTATTCAATAATATTCAATTTCAGTTAAAGGTGAACTGAGATGATTTCGTAAGGTAGTGAAACTGAACCTACAAAAGTAAGTGTTGCAACACAAAGTCTTTGTGAAAATTATTAGACAGTATGCCATGTTTTAACGGGCTACCTATGCTACCAGCAAGGTGAAAGAAAGAATACCATGTCAGTTCACCCATAAATATTATTAGTGCCCGTCTTGCAAGGACATGTCAACTGTATATTTACGTGTACAATAGTGCAACAGAAGTTTGCTGCTAATGCGAAACTTAAACCGTGCAAGGTAAATGTAAAACTCGCATAAAGTTCATTAATATATGTATAGGATCAAATGTAGCCACTTTTAGACAACATTTCCAATTGCAAATCGCCTATAGTGCATTAGATGCGTTGTTGAATACCACTAATTCCATTCCTCGAATACAATTTGCCTAAACTCTATAATGATTGGAGTTTAGTAATATATACGTACAATGTATGTATATATAGTTGTGCGCATAATTTATTGGATAGCAAGCTGCATAAAACAACTTGCTTACGGGGGGACTCTTGTTTTATAAATAAAAATATTTAAGCCAAATGTGCTGTATGTCCACATAAAATGTCCCATGCATATTGCACTTTAATATAAATTTACATTTATTACATATTGAAGTATATGGTATTATTTGTTTGCGTAATGATATAGTATCTGTACAGCATGTTATATTATCTAAGCCAAAAATAGTAAAACGAGGACTTTTATATTTCTCTAAATTTGCATATACCCACAATAAAACAACTCGATGACTTAGACCTCAGTATACTTTTCAGCTGAGCTACGATACTATTGCACACAAATCTATAAGATGCAAAATGTAATTTAAAATGGACAAACAATTCTAGTTAGGAAAACAAAATAACTAGTAGACATTTTGAAGTTCACATTGTAGGCATTAACCTTTCCCAAATTGTAGTAAAAAAACTTTTTTCTAAAATCTTCAATGACCCACGTAGACCTATCGTTACAAACAATTCTGCAATAATAACATTTTAGTGCTGGACAACTATTTGGCAATTTTTTGTAATGCGACCCATGATAACTGTATAAATAGGACTCGAATATAATTTAAATCGCATTCTATTCATTAACTATTTTTATATTTACACTTTCTTCAATCTGGAGCTGCAAGTTTCCAACCTGTAACTTGGTGCAATGCAGTTAAATCCTGTAATTATTGCACATTAAGCCCAACACAATTTGGAATGCAATCAATTCTACATTGGAAAATAAACTCCTTCATGTGGAGGGGGAACTACATATACCTCACAGTAATTTACCTATCTCACAGTGCAATATCTCTGATATTACGGTTTTCTTCAGCTTCAATGTCCAGATCGCATGGTTTGCTTCCTGGTCTCTGCAGAAATTCGAACGGTCGCATATCCATCTTCTGCAGCTTGATATCGGCTAAAATTCTGCCATTAAGCGCATCAACAGATGTCGCCCTTCGGGACAACCCTTTGCGCCCCAACTTGGACCTGTCGAGACTTTGCGTGTAACCACCTTTACTAACAGCCACTCCATCACCTCCAATGGTCGACATGTCGACCGGAACTCCAGTGGCGTTGACAACCGCATTTACGTAGCCCATGGAAACTGGTCGTGATGGCGGAGGTCTTGCTAAGTAGTCGTCTTCGTCTAAATACATTACCGAGCGGGGCTTCTGACGGCCATGGCGACAGTGATGGTGGTGATTGGCAAGTTGAGAATGTCCGTGGTGCGGGTTTACCGATGGCTTCTTGGCACCACCACCAGATCCAGAACCGGAACCGCTCAGGCTCAGCTCACTCTGAGATCGTACTGCGAATGGGAAGATTTCGCTGAAAGTAGAAGCGTCAAACTCGCTGGCATCTGTTTGGAATCCTCCAACCGAGTCAACATGGCCAATCTCATGCAGTTGGTAACCATTGCTTGGCAATGATCCTCCGTACAATGAAGGTGCCCTGTGTAGACGCACCTGGGATGCTGATGAGATGGACCTGTAATTTAGAAGATCACGAGACCAGTTACTTTAGGTGCTTTAGGCAATGCTAGTAAATTTATTGAAGAGATGTATTTCCACTATTAAAAAATTATGCTGAAACCAATCGATGGTTGCCTTTGCCATTTGGGAATGCAAAATGAATCCATTTCATGCATGTGGGCGGCCAAGGCCAGTAATTGTTCATTTGTGACATTGAGCCCATTTCCTGTTTGGTCGTCTGCAATGCCCTGAAGATGAGATGTTACATTTTGTTCTCAGTTTTGGCAGTTGTTTATTTAGAGCTACCATACGGCATGTCATTCATTGTACCAATCTTCATATTAACTCATCTTTGTCACTGGCAATGTTTCGAAATACTAATAAATACCGCCATTGTCTATGTTCATCAAATCACTGAATTTATAAAACTAAACTTATCTAAGTGAAGTCATCATTTATTTTCACTGAAATTATTTCTAAAACTAACGTAACAGCATAGGCCAGATGATCCGATACATTATATATCAGAAAATAAGGCACTCTTAGCCCCCGCTATTCTAAATATGGCCTATTGTGTTACACTTATTTAACTGCTTCCGCTAAAAATAAACGACGCATGCATGCAAGAAGCAGTAAACAAATTCACAATGCTACAAATGGCAGGGGTGCTGTTGGCCTCCCTGCATTTTTTCTTTGAAGATATATTGCTTCATTGCGCTACGCGTGCATCCGTGGAGTTTACTGGTTGTCCCAAGAAGAAGAAAAGACAGTAAAAAGCTCAGAATCGGCAATTGAAAATACTAATTTCGTTTGCTGAACTCTGTACTGTCTTCTTTCTTGGGACAACCAGTGCCTCCGTTTTGAGCTGAGCATAATTCCTGCATGTAATCTTATTTCCTTATTTCGATGACCAAATCTGTGTAAAGCAACAAAGGAATTTGTGCTCAGTAAATATTTATATTCGTTACTTATGTACATACAAATGTACATACTGCAATATGTAGCTATATACTTGAAATGATGAGACAATGACTTGTGAAATTGTTTGACATAGTTTGTGTTCAATGTACCCAATGCCAATATGACGAACATTACCTATTAACTTCGTATATCCATGCGTTTATGACGAAAATTGCAAGTGGGAACTTAAATTCACTTCGAGAATGTTTGGTTACTGACATGTGTCACATTTAGTTAACAAGTAATAGAAATTTATGCTCATTCATTTTCACACAGACCTTATATATGTATTTCAGACAATACTGCTCGATATGAGTATAGGTGAAGGTGCTACAATATATGGATGACTTGTCGATTTCAATCGAGTTCTGAGCGAAAAACGAGCTTTTACATATTTCTTAAATATATGTATATGCCAGGTCTGTGAAAAAGATAATCAAGAGTCATCTTCTCACGAGATATTTCCGCATTAAGGCGGAAGTCTCACCAAGATGACTCGTCATAAACTCCATGGCAACGGTTTAGAAAACGGAAAAGTATTGCATATATAATCAACTATCTAGAAATAGCTCAAGATCTCTTCCATACTGTGTTTTCTGACTTGACATCGCTCCAATAACCCATACTCTCATGATGGCGGCCGACCGCCATCTTCCACGGATCGATATCAAAATGTCCTTGGCATGCTACAGGGCGTGTAAAAACGTCGCAATAACCTATATACGCATTTAATCACCTTTTTAACCTTCCGTTTGACATCGGTGTTGACGATGTGCCGTTGTTGAGTGTCAGATCGGAGGCTGTGGTGTAAGCCAGGTTGTCATAAGCAGCAGTTGCCACATCCATAGACGAATACCTTGCGTTGGCAGCGCAGTCCTTCCTCATGGCTGCATCAGCACCCAACCGCACCTGAAACATGTCAGATATGCGCAACAATCCAAGTCAGTGTCGTTGATGGACATCAACACATGTTCATTAAAGTAAACGACATAGTTGCCATGACGCGCCTGCACATCAAACCGATACAATCGTCGTCCTCTTCAACGTACCACACCAGACCAGACCAGAAACTCGAGACAGGCAAATGTATTAGAGCCAGAAATAACAGCACCAGCGATGCTTGAGTCTTCTAGCGGTTGATAGACGAACTAGATCCCACGGCTTTCCAGGCGTATAAGCAATTATCGATCCAACTGAAAGTGCAAACGTCCTCCTGCCTTCCTTTTTTTCCCTCAGATGTATCTCCCAAATCCTATTTGCTTCGGCCAGGAGGTCCTCGGCTTTAACAATGCTATACACTGCTCATATCTCTCGTTGACTGTGATGAAATACAGTTGCTTGCTACTAGCTGCACTGTTTTCCACAGATTGTACACTTTAATAATACACGGTTGCCTGTGTGGATGGTGGGCTGGCTGTGTTGTTCCGCGCTGAAACACACTAATCGATAATGGTTTCTGCGCATGCATGTCCTTGCAGAGTGCGTGCAATGTGCGCAAATGTTAGGTGCATGATGTCAAACGAGAATGCCAAATCTCGTATTGACTTTGCCAGTCGAATTCGGTGCAATTACAGTCAATTATGGTGTCCATTTGCAGAATCCTTCCCTCATTTGTAGCAAATAATGTACTTGGCCTGTCCTCCACAGCAGTGTTTACTAAATCTAGCATGCCACCGATTTCTCCATAATGAAAGTTTAAATTAAAATTGAATCGTTTGCAGTAGGGGGCCTGGCACCACCTGATGCTCCAAGCTGCAGTTTTGCCTGCAGCATTAAAAAATGTGAATTGTAGTTGCGTGGCATCATCATCATAAACGACCTCGAAGCGAAATGTAGTTTTTGTAGCGGCTCTGTGACGTCATAAGAATTTTAGTTGCGTCGAATATTTGTAGTGATCAGTCGGCTAATTCTGCTGTATCATTTCCTCGACGTTGCATTTCCTATGGTAATGACAGAACGTGATTGGGAGAAGAAAAAATGCGGCTTAATTTTACTTATTCTGCTGTGCCATGGTGCAGGATAGTATAGCATGAAGACTCGGGTGGGTGCTTTCCCAACTTTTTTTATTGCAAAAAAGAGGAATCGAAGAAAGAAGATCTGAGTGCCATCTTGTGCTTTAACCGGCTTGCCACTTGGAAAAGAAACCCAGGAGAAATCGGTTCAGAGAATGTGTAGTTGACAACACAAAGGAGGAAGTTTTTGTCTGAAATTTTCCTCAGTAGTACGTTGCTGGTCAATCTTCTTTTCGTGCGTACAATTTATCGATTTGTTTGCGAGCAGGGAAATAGAAATGGTCGTGTGGAACGAGAAGTACGACGTCATGCACAGACTCAGAAAATAGAGTTATATTTTATTGGCTAATTTCAAGTTGTACAAAAGTACTCTGCAGTGAATCTGCCAAGCTGGGCCAATTTGGTCTGCTATATAGGCTATATGACCTTTTACTACGTAGCATCCTACATTCCAATTACA
Organism: Glomeris marginata; assembly: GCA_034696005.1. Classification (NCBI taxonomy): domain Eukaryota; kingdom Metazoa; phylum Arthropoda; class Diplopoda; order Glomerida; family Glomeridae; genus Glomeris; species Glomeris marginata. Next base: position 24,138 of record JAQFZQ010000495.1, on the reverse strand, counting down.
TTTTACTGGTTTACATTTTGGCTTGTTATTTAGAAGTACACTGTACATTGTATACTCTAGATTATACAGTGTGTGGGTTATCCTTTCATCAATTTAGCATTCAATTGCCGTGTAATTTGATAATTGTGCATGTGTAGACCAAAAGGAAATTCGCAGTGAAAGCATATCTGACACTCTAATACTTCATATTTTAATCATGTGTGTGAAATTTAAATAATTTCCAACATAATCGAATAGGTACTGTGTAAGTACATATATTATTCAAGTAATGGATTTTTAGTAAAATACCTCGCAGTTCTGAGGGCGAAATCGTTTACTTTAAATTCACAAGCGCATGCACATTGTATTTATGATGCGATAAGATGGTCTATTTATAGATGGAAGGACTGGTGTTTTCATGTAGGCTTATCATGTGTATATTTAGACCGAAATTTTTTAAGGAATAAATAATTATAAAAATATAGCAAGAGTGATTAATCAGAGTGTTCCCATGTTGCCCTTAATAAGGTGATAAATCACATTTTCACTTACCACAGATGTGAGGCTATGCAGACGCATCATAACTTGCTTTTCGTCTCTCCATGTTGCATATTGTGACAATATAGTGATAAAAACGAATATCTGAAAAAGGTTAGGTAATATTGGATGTTGTTTTCTCAAAAATTGTACGCAATAAACCTCTAAAAATGCATCTTTTAAGTTGTGCGCAATTTCATGTTATGTATACAATGACTTTTATATATGATATGCATGTACATATGTTCCTAATTTAAACAATTAAGTCAATTTATATGACAAATTGAAATTTCAACCCAGATCTTGTTACATGAAATCATATATCAGATGTTATAGCCTTTCAATAACCTGATATCACCATCCACAAAACAGAAACTGAGTACTTTTCACAAATCTCATACAACATTAATTGGCTGGGATTTTTACACTTTAAAATTAACACTGCTTACTCTTTGCTATATTGCGACTATAAAGAAAATTTTGTAAATAATTGTTGTAAGTTTCACAATCGTAAATATAGAAACGACTGATTTTTATGGTTGGATATCTTAACAGTAAATGCATTTACTATAGTAAATTACAATTTAAGTGAATATCCTGTAGGGTATCTTTATGGCGCAATAGGAAATGACGATTCACTAAAGTGCCTGGATGAGCTTTAAATTTGTCGAAACGAGATTATGTGAAATGGGACTTGACCCACTACAACAATTTGAATTATTGCCTTTTGAGGAAGATTATGGGGCAGGGGTCCTTTTTATTACACTTTCGCGACAAATTGAATAGGAAATAAAACGAGTGTGGCACCAAAAGGAATAGTTTTTCGCAATATCATCATAGACTTTGTATGTATGGGACTCGTATTTACTATTGTATAGAGTGTATCCAACCTGCTGGATATGGAGTAGGTAAATGGAAAAAATTCGCATCGCAGATTTCATTTGCAAGATTTTATAAACTCATGGAAGTTAAACAGTTGCAACTTCGAGATATTCGCCGCGTGTATCGATCTTCAAACGTTAAATAAAGTTATGTCCAATCAATGTTAATGACATTCGCATGTTCATATGGCTAAAAATATGAATAATATATCGAATATGCTTGTATACAGGAAGTCCACCATTACGTGCTGATTAGTGACGTCGCACGTGACATTGAAGTTTGCTTTATGTATTGTTTGCTACCATGACATTTAAAATTGGTTAACAGATTGGTAATCAATGAAAAGCCTAGTATAATTAGTTTTAACCATATGAGTTCTCTTCTTCTTAGTCTAAATAAAAAAAAATATACATTATTGGCAACTACCTATGGGCTTTGCTGCATAACCCTGGCCATACATTTTACAAATGTACATTTCCCTATTATGTCCAGCTTAAATGATGACTTCCTATCGGTTTTAATGAAATCGTAACTTGTATATATTGGGTAAATAGGACGAGATTTTCTGTTTATCCTGTATAATGGTTTTGGAAATATTTACAAGTAATGTAATAATATTTTTCAATTAATGATGTGTTGGGAGGAGTGTGGGGTGGCTGTCAAAACTATTCAAAGCGAATTCATGAATACGAACAACTTTAAAATTTGTCAATTACCATATTACTTTTTCATAACTTTCCTCAGAACTGGGAATATGAACATGGAAGTGGTTTTGCATGGGAAATGTATAGGCTATGTGCATGCTTTCTAATCGTGATGTATGGCGATTGCCTATTTCCGGGTATTTTATATTTAATTTTCTCAACAAATGTTTTACATATGGTGTAGTTGCTAATTAACAGATTCGATATTTACCAAATAATAATGTCAGAATTGATTGGACATTTACTGTCCTTTCAAAGAAAAATTGAGCCGGGACGTTTCCAAAAATCAGTTTTAAAGGGGTGCAAGGTTGCACTGTGGCCGTCATTGCGCGTCATAGCCTGCACAACTGCAACTGTGCACCCCTTCAAACCTGTTTCTTGGAACGGTCCTTGCTCAATCTTTCTTTGATGTTTTGACAACAGTGCAGCAAATTGCATTAATATAGATATAACACTTCATATGGTATGCATACTTACATCAATGATGGCACGTATAACCCAAAATATGAGTTCACCCAGCCCAAAGCGATGTTGAATTCCCTGCATAAATGTTGAATGCGAATTATAATGGAGAATTCAAAACATTTCGTAAATTATTGTTATGCATTTAGTGAAGAAAAAAAAAACATTTTTTATAGAGATTCGCATAGTTACGCTTGAAAAATTCATATAATAGGAAAATTAACATGGCATTGACCTTGCATTGTATACTAGAGTAACCTAATTTTTTTCTTTATTGGCATATAGCAATACGCCTGCAGTACTGTAATTTATGTATTGCCATTAATAATTCACTGCATTATCCTGCATAATAAACTTACCCAATAATTAATAACCATATATAAAATGAGCCCACATTCGATGAAGTACAATATAGTCAACATAAACAGCCAACTGCCAAGTATTCGTGTCTTTTTCTGAAATGAAAAAAAAGACATTAGGCGACTGAAGCTATTAATGAGATCGAATGATCTTTACTTACCCCAATTAACCCAATGATTAGAAGCGCAGATAGCAACGCCATGATGAGAAATATTGCACACAACATGTAAGCAGGCAATGGAAGACGAACTATAAATAAAATTAACCATTAATAATTCATTATTATTGTTGTTGCTGCTATGAACCACTAATGCAATTGTTATTCATGTATAGTAGGCCAACGCATAGTTTTAGGAAATTAACTGCGTGACACAATCTTTATTAAATGATCATAAATGAAGAAATTTGACCTTCAGTAACCGTATTTGTGCAGGTTTTTATAACCAATTTGCGAACCACGCAATGTAATGACATGGGGAAATATTGGCATTAATAGATTTAATCGATCAATATGTTTTGATGGTCACCAGTGACGTAAGCACTGAGGTGTGGTTTTTATAGTGGTGCACAAGGCGGTCGTCTACCCTAACGTGCAAGTGTAGGGGTCAATCACATCGTCTAAAAACTCTCTTACATGCATAACTCGCTAAAAATATTAACCCCTTTTTGTTCCACATATGATGCAGCTTCGTTTAGACTTTCCTGTGAAAATGCCGATTTTTGGAGATATAGGCAGATTACAGTATATTGTGAGTTGTATAGCCATCCATATAAGGTGACTTCCTGCTTTATTTTCATTGTTAATTTTATATGCTTCAGCAGGAATTATTTGCTATTTATCGACGGTGGATTCCCACCAAATGCTATACCATGATATTTCTATACCAACTGCTTGGCCATTTACAAAACTTGGAAGGTTTTGACTAGCATTGAACTGTTTGGAAAAGCCAGCCAAAACTGGCTGCACAATTAATGAATGAATTTCCACATCATTGGGGAAAACGGGTGAAAACAAGCTTCAGGTAGACATGCTGTTACTATACTAGTATAGTGATGACACAGCAGTTAGAAAAAACTTGTGGTTAATAATAATCCGCAAGTTTTGTCGTGACCAACATAAATGTAAACTTAAATATTCAGTTCGGTATCTTGTTGGGTTCGCAAGTATAGCAAACATTGTCTGTGAAGTTCCCATTGCAATGCAGCGTCCCAAGTGTATAGCTCCAATTGGCAAGAGAAACCTGCCATTTTCTGGAAAGAAAATCGCGGGCGCTTTGAAACTTGCACATACTGTACAAAAGTGGACTTGTGCGCAATAAAACTCTGCTTGCTTATGCTGAGTTAATAGTGGAGGTGGCTTCATCATCGATAATATAAAGGGTGTATAATAATATTAATAACTAAAAAGCAAAGCCAGCATTCATTTTATACAGGGTGGGGGAAAAAAGTATTACCAAGTTTGGGAATGACTATGAAAGCAATGATTCTGGCTGGATTAAGACTGTATAATAAGCACAGTCGGTCTTATCACCGTTGGGGGTGGGGGAGGAGAGAAAGCTACCCCTTTGAAGTACTGTACTTGCATTACCCAATTATGAAGGAGATGCAGTGAAGCATTTCACCACAAACACATTTCAAAGGGCACCTACAAATCACTTCCTTTCACTGCTGCTTTGTTTGCTCATCGATTTCAAATCTGTTTGCTCCAAAAGGCTCAGAGGTTCAGAATAGCTTTGATAACATTTAAATTGGTATCAACCCCTGTCTTTAATAAAGATGCTTGAAGGTCACATGTAACATCATCAAAATATTTTTAACGCCCACCAACCCCCAGTGAAGAATCGTTCCTTTTGTTGGTCTTCCCTAACTGGAGATACATTTGTTGAACCCTGTTATATATTGAAAAATTGAATTCGTATTCCGTTTGCAATATTTGAAGGGTTTCTATATTTTGGCCTTATCGTATACAGATGAATATTAATAATTTAATCCATGCAATATCGATTAAAATGCTTTTTGAATAAAACTCATGCATGTAATGCCATAGATATATGTATTTATTGCGCAGGAGATTTAGATCTTGTGTATTTACAGTATATGCAACTTTTATTATATATTTCGTATAGTATACCTTCATATGCATTTTATACTTGCACGAGTAATTGCATATAACCTACTAATAGCGCTGTCCATGAGAAAATTTGCAGGAAGCACTGCATGCATAATTGGAAATCATAGCACGTATGAAAATTTACACAAATATGCTCATAACTTCAGCCGTAAAAATTGCAAACAGTGAATTTTGCAAATGAAATATTGAAATAGTTCCTATAATTGGCGAATACAAGTATTATTTACTGAAAAATAAGATATTGGTTTACCTATATTCGAACGATTTGTTTTATTTTATGGACTATTTATCTTGAGAAAATAGGCCGGAGTATGAAATTTCTAATATGTATGCTAATTGGAATGCAAATTAGTAATGATAAAAACAATTTTCTGGTCTAACGAAAGAAATGGGCTTCATATAAGAGGTTAGAGTTTCTTCTATACTTTTTGTTGGAGGTTTTCTTCGAAGAGCAGCTATACTATAGCTAGTGATTGGTTTTATCGGAATTGTGGAAATATACGTGGTTACATTGGCCTACCAGAGATGATTCATATGACAAATAATGGCAAAGTATATGACATACTGACCTTTATGGTTGATGAGCAACCACAGCTCAAATGCAAAAGCCCCAAAGTACATCAGCTGAAATGCGATTTAACACGAAATTAGTAATGTTTACTTTTTAAGTGCATTAGCAACTGGATTTACGGTTGTGATGGCAATAAAATCGTTGCTGTGCGATTTAAAATATCCTTTTTAATAGGAATGTATATCGGTGTAATTTTATAGAATTATAGCATTATGGGTTGATGTACTGCTTTGGTTGTATACTAGTGCTTATGTATACGTGACTGAAATGAAGCTGCTGAAAATTCTATTACCGGTTGTATATAGTAGACGATAAACTATTCTTGACAGAGGTCACCACTACATTCCAATATGGCACACTTAAACACATGTATGTGTATACATTTATGATTTCACTCACTGACACTTATAGAAGATCGACATTTGAAAGTTTTGCTAGCTATAGGCTACTTTATATAATTTTGCATATACCTGAATTCATATAATATACATATCTAAACGAAGTGTTAATTAGAATGTTTCGGTTTAATGTGCCATAACACACTTGGTATTATCCTGTTGTGAAATAATTGTACGATTCTTGGGTACTGTATTAATTTATTATATAGGTATGCATTATGTTATGCACATTATCATTCATGAGCATAACTTTTCTAAATCCTTAAAAAATTAAGGTTATTGAATTTTTCATTGCATTTGAAATTCAAGGCGACATTGCTTATTAATCAGTATAGCTATATATACATAAGTTTGTAATGCAGTATTAATATACTTAAAGGGGAGAATCAAACAATACTTTGATTTATTATAACTTTTGAAATTTCGAGTTATAGTTTAATTGAAAATCTGACATTTGGCTCTGCTCCACCCTGTATAGATTTGTAATGATGTATTTATACGCGGAAGGATTTATATAATTACATTATTTCCCAATCACCATCACAATAGTATATTATTTTCAGTTAATGCTGTTCACATGCAACTGCCATTATTCGGGTCATATTTTCGAGCGGGGACTTTTCACCAATTATATAAAATTACATTTGCCAAAATAATTGCAACTAGGATAACATTTTAATTATTCCCTATGGCAAAAATGGACCTCTGATAGGAGACTGCCAGTAGTATATTGTTTTCCTGTACACTTAAACAATGCCTTCGGATAATTTCATCCTGATGTGTACTTTATCTCGAAGGATCATATTGTACAATTGATATGCTGTATGCAGTAACTTTTAATTGCTGTAATGAATGTGTTTTTTATTCTCAAGCGTTCTATATATTTTGCTGTTGGTCAATACCATATAACTAACATGTACCCTACTGTTAAAAATTTATGCATACAATGACGTAGTATTTTACAGATAATTATAAGTTTTAAAACTAAATTGACATACATGCGTGCAGTATTTATTTCAAGTGGATCCTCTCTTAATTGGTATAAACGTGGTATAAAGTTATAACTTAAAAATGTAAAACATATTCAACTTACTGAGCATATCATGGAACTGATGAATGAACCAATCAAAAGACTGAAGCAAAGGCAAGAATCAATTAACGCCATTTTTTGAGGTTCATATAGTCGATATCCAAATGACGAACATTCACAAATTAAAGCACAAATTAATCATGCCGTCCAGCATGATCAGAAACCTTTGCAGTTCCATTTTATCTTGCTACAGTTATATTCCTACAAACTTTTAGAAGCACACAGGTGAAACTCGTCCGACCAAGTAAACTAACACTTGTCGACATGGTGGCTACCAATGTTTATGACGTTGACTCCAATTTTGGTAATTTTCACAAGGAAATTCCATGAACTGTGGGCGTAAGTTGTTTTCTTTTCTAATAGCCCTGCTGTGAGACTCTGAAACGGAGAAATGTTGAAAACTTTCCACGCAGTTGCACTTGTGTCTTTCGATGTGCTATAGCTTTAACAGCAACACAATAACAACATTAACAGGTAAAACTTCCCCTCATAACAGGTAAGACGTTTGGAGCTATCCAATATGAGATCTGGGGTGGTTGGGTTTATTTCGGAGCACAGGTGTGGAAGTTTACAGAACTATATTGGGAAACAATGCATTCTGTTGAGGAAGAGGAAATGTGGCAAAACTTACCGTGTATTTGTATTTGATAAGGCTGTTGTTTCATAAACTGATTTACACTATCGTTTATCCGCTTAGTCCCACATGCATGCTTGTTGAATTCAGTGTATGGATCTAGTGTCAATAATTCTTAGGTTGAAAACTTTTCGTTGCAATTTACAGTGCTATTTAAAGTAATTAGAGCGTGATGTTTGAATTGTCGTGTCATTCAAATTAGTCACTAAGGAAACGGGTCGTTTGTGTGCATAAGAATTCATATTTGTTAGAGTGAAATATAGGGCTATATGTTGCAAATGTGGAACTTAGCTGCAAATTGCATCGACGACAAAATTATTTTGGTCATGCATTTGTCAGATTTATGCCCCACTCCTCTGAAAAAGTCTTGCAAATGCAAGCTTTGTTCCACAAAATATGACAGCTCAGTAAATTGAACTACAAACATGACTTACAGTTACATGGAAGTGCACTATTTTTTTTTTTAATATCCACAGCTCGTGGTCACGTGACGCTCGGCAGACGCTCGTACTCCAAGACAATGCTCGCTTATTAAGTTAAATTTACAAACGTTTGCTCGTCTTGCAAAACGCTCACAAACCAAGGTAATCGTAAGCCGAGGTTGCACTGTATTTGTAACTTATAATACGATATACCATTACACAACAAATATCGTCCAATTGTAAAGTGATGACTTAACTGAAGTCATTATTACATTGTACTAAACAATTTCTGTCGCAGAAAAGTTTTGCTCGAATAGAGTTTTATTCCTTATTAGGGGTTGACATATTACGTACGCACTGTGTTCTAATCAGTTCTCAGTATAAAATTCGACAGTATTCTAGATGTAATTCATAAATATTCTTAAAAACATTCATTGTTATGTTAGATTATTATATTCAGGCTATACTGTATATTGTTTAGTACTATTCATGGTACTATTCATGCTCACAAAATTGTTTAAGATGAAATAAAGGGTGGGACGCGGGAACAAAGTGTTTTTGGATTGGCTAGTACTCGGCCAATAAGAAAGGGAGGATCAATATGCAGGTGGCAATCCATTCCTCGGCTCATAGCATTTCACTTTCAGTTGCCATGCAGTTGTCAACATGACCCCACGGAGTCCAAAACTTAACATGTTTGCATGCGATTGTTTTGCGAGGATTGGCAAGTCGGTGTCTACAGTTCAGCGGAGGTTTTTCCGTTTTTGAAATAATCTGTGTTCTACTGTCCTTTCAAAGAAAGATTGACCCAGGTACTGTGCCAAGATCCTGTTTTGAAGGGGTGCAAGGTTGTAGCGTGTGGCCGTCATTGCCTGTCATAGCCTGCACACCTGCAACCGTGCACCCCTTCAAAACGGATTCTTGACACCATCCTGGCTCATTCTTTCTTTGAAAGGGCAGTAGACTCCATGGGGCCATGGTGGCAACTGAAAGTGAAATGCTATGAGCCGAGGAATAGATTGCCATTTGCATCTCGACCCTCCCTTTCTTATTGACGGAGTACTAGCCAATTCAAAAACACTTGGTTCCCGCGTCCCACCCTGTATTATATTTAATAGACGAATTGGTTTTTACTCTTTTCAAAATCATGTTTCGTTTTAAAATGCTTATGTGTATATTTATCACAGAAACTATGACTATTTCTAAGATCAGTTGATTTTCTACATTCAGTTAATATGTAAAGAGCCCAGAAACAGACATAATTTTGCAGTTGCTTTAAACGAGGCCATTATCACGTGCTTTTAAATCACGAATATGGCGGTTGCATTGATAAAATTGCTGACGTCAGTTCGTACGTCATGTTGCGCATAACATGCTACCTGTCGTGCCGATTTCTACCTTTCAACCAAAGATGACTGTAAAGTACCGCCATCTGTCGACTAAGTTGCCAAGTACTAATGCAAAAACTGACTGTACGAGGGCGCCACAATTTTTGGGGTACAGTGGTGCCTCCTTGATATTTCAATAGATTTTCATCATACTATTAGCTAATCAGAAAATAAGCTGGAGACAGTTTTCAATGTGAATTAAATTATAATGATTAGGGAACATTGAGTATCAAACTTTACAATTCCTTTATTTGACTTACTGCATGCATGTGTTACAAATTATTATTTTATTATGTAAATATACTGTAATAAGTATTCTTAAAATACAAGCAATTAAGAACAGCTATTAGACCAATACTGGATAGGAAAATTGTGGGTAATACCGTTTTACTATTTGGATAGTGTGTGTTAACATGCATTTAATTAATTGGAATACATTTTCGGCCCACAGGCTGTTTTCTCTATGGCACGCGAATATTTCTACTATAGTAATTGGTCATTAATAGGTCTGAGCCACTATCATTGAGGAACCAACCAGTGGGCAGGAAATTTATTCCTAATTAATTGACATTAATGCTAGAAGGGATGCGCATTATTATCATGCAAATATAGAATGCAAGTAAGAGAGTTGATTGCCTTGCATTGCTGGAAAGCCAACTATATTAAGATCTGAACAAGGATTTAAATAACACTAGTTATACGAGACCCTCGGAATTATTTGGAAATAATAAATTTTATCAGGAATTTTACCAATGTGAATTTTAGATACAGTTATTAGTCATACATGGCAACATTGGTATAGAATATTCAATGTGTTAGGTGGGCTTCATATGGTTGTGTTGTAATATTTTCATTTCTTTTCCAAAGTTGCAATTACAAGCATAATACTAATATCGAACTTATCACTTACAGCGAACGAAATGTGAGCATAAAACGCCACACCGCAGCTAGCTATAAATCCAGATGATATATTTGTATACCAAATGGAAGGATTTATAACAAGGGATGACAATGTTGCCACAGTGCATGGTTATTGTTATCCGCACATAAAGTTAGAATTTTGATGTCACTGAAGAAATTGCATTAGATGTGTATGCAATACACAGCATTAATATTTCATGGTATATATTCTCCAATCGGACTTATCTAGGCAAGTGCGTATTTGCATACATAATGAACAGTCGTAGCAGGAATGAATGCAAAATTATAGTTTGTCTGAAAAATCTTTATTTTTCTTAAATATCATTCAAAACGGCTGTGGCTAAAAGAGTTGTTATTGTTTTGACAAGCATATCGCACATGTCCTTGGAAATCATCTTCAAGGTCGTTCACATTCCATCTTTTAAATCGCTGCAGTTAGGACCATAAGCCCAATTTGAAAGTTGGAGAGCATCACAAAAAAGTCTGACGGAGCTATTTCATAACACGTTAGACATCACAAGACAATAACAACTGTAACTGCTACAGTTTTAAATATATTTCAGAAAACATGCATTGACTTATCATGCACCCTGTATACATAGCATTTTCACAGAAACTGTTTAAAATCGTACACGCTGTTTAGAGTAGCAAACGTCATAATCTGAACGCACGGAGTGTCGACTCTCGTGCCCATTGCTATAGTAACCATCCTCTGGTGTTAAGAACGTGTGGGCAACGAAAATGTTAGCAGTCGGGCGGATGCATGGTTACTATTGGTTGCAGCAAAGCACATGCTCCTTCGAACAGGTCCAAACTTAAGCTGGGAAATTACTACAGCTGAAATACAATTATCCCATATCATGACGTCCCTTGCATAAATTTTTATTCGCTGCTGCAGGTCTACAAGTGGAACCATAACGCAGCTTAGTGGAATTGGCAGCCTGCAGACTTCCTATACTTTAAAGTATACAGCAGGCATATTGCAGGTTTGCAGCAGACATACCTATCGGAAGTGCGTGTTGGTTCCACATGCATACCTGCTGCAGCATTGGTGCAGCACTGCAAGAGAAGAAAATTTCCGTAGGGGGTGTCACTGGGATAGTTTGAACACTTTTATCCGCTCCGAATATTCTTTGGCACAATCTACACCAATGTTATTGTTTGAGGATCAATTTGTTGGATGTTTTAATATGGATTGATATGGTATTCGAGCTATTTATTTTTTTAATTAAGTTAATTGCTGAATGTATCGGCTTGCCAAGTGCGTGATAATCCGACAGGAAAACTTCTTTTGAAAATCCTGTATTTTACCCGTTGAAAGGGATATACTTTGCATACATTTTATTTTCTGTATGAAGAGGCTGCTAGACGATGAGTTCAGGTTGCAATCACTGTCTTCTCTACTTTAAAAATTTGTTGAATACACGTTTTTTGACATTATATTACGCGATTTTGAAATTAGATTTCTCGTGCCCTATATTTACTCGGCATGGAGTACCAACATGAACAATTTTGTCCTTGTTTGCTTTCTTCGATAAAAAAATCTGGTCCTACTCGGATTCGACGATTTGTGGCTCCTGTTCCTCCGGCTGTGTGATCGACGAGATATTGTTTGTCTTGCATTCTCATACCCCCTATTCATCCACGGTCTTATTTAACCAACATTTATTGCAAATATTATCTTGCAGTTTGCGTTTTCACTGTTGACAAAAATGATGAATACTTTAGTAGTATCGGATTCATTGCTTCTTCATAATGCTGTAAAAGTTTAGATTTTATGAGATTTTTTGCAGTCAATATATCCACTACTGTTGTAGTGGCCGAATGCCCTAACTGACCCATCGGACTTGCAATGATGAGTTTTCAAATTGGATTTGGCTTCACTTGAAGCTGATGCATGGGGAACAATGCAGAAATATGATATTCTGGCATAGGACGTAATTCATTGACGGGAATGCGAATTCCTATGATTTTTATAAATAGATATACATAACATATATTCAATTCACATCAGAAGACCAAAAGTCCTACAAAATATGCGTTATATTCTATACTAACTAAATTGGCAACCCATTGCACATGTCTACCACATTCACTGCGTATGTAATAGTGTAGCCGCATCATGAGTTTGGTCCGTTTCAATATTTGAAAGCCATATCCATTAACCCTACTTTTCCTAGATAAATTGAAGCCAATTTATTATGCAGGAACAATTTTGTTAATTCATCATCTACAGTTTTGTATTTAGAAAGTTTGCTGAACTTGATTGCCCTGCTGCATCCCTGCCTGTCATCCAGTTAGCTAGCATTGCTTTATACATTGGCTGATTAGCTAGATTGGTTACATTCTAAATAAATACGTGAGTTGCCTCACAAAATCCAGATGGTATGTGCTTTGATTTGATGATGCTCTACAACTTTCAAACATGGAGCTGGAGTGCTAAAACTGTAGCGGTAAATGATGCAGGTCTGCATGTGAAACATTACATCATGAGGCATGCATGGCTGCTGCAAGTCTGCAATATGCCTGCTGCATACTTGAAGTGCACAACAAACTGCAGGAAGTCTGCACCAAATTTATTGTGCAGCTTATGTGCATATAGAAGCTCCAAATTACAGACTTATTCCTATATACAGACTTCATGAGCAGACATATTGCAGGCTTGCAGCAGACATGTCGCAGGTGTGCTACTGTTTCACGCGCAGACCTGTTATACGCGGCCATTCAGTTACACCTATTTATTACGAATACTATAGTCAACCAGAGGCAGCTCATTGCGTAATTATTGCAAACTTGGGTAGCGTAAAACGCATGAACTAGTTTGTTTTGTCAGACTGAATATAGTCTGTATAAGAACGTATAATATCCATGCAGGTACTATTTTCAAGAAACCCGAATATGAGACAGTAGGCCTCGTGAAATGATTTCTTTTAAATGCCATGCCAAGTGAGCTTGACGCCTTGAATATGCCATGGACTTAACATGGCAACCGAGGATACCATACACTCTTATCTATGAAATGGAATATTCATTGGTTTTATCATGCAATGGAAAAAGCATTGATCACGATAGTGTAGCTGCTGCCTCCAGAAGAAGTCGATGGGAATTGGATACGTTTGCCTTCTGCCAGGAGCATAAATTTGTTAAGATTTGCGATTCGAATTTAACGCTTTATCTTTACCATCAGATTTCCATTTCGAATGATGAAACTAGTCTCCATAGCTGCAATCGTAAACTCGTCTATAAAAATTAACTCTGCCGTCAACAATATATATTGTTCACAAGATTTACTTCTTTCATGGTACGTTAGATATGGGAAGATACTTAAGTTGACAATATTTTTGTGGCGGTGGATGGTTCAGCAATTTCATGCCACTGTAGTAGTGCATCTTCATCCGATTGGTTTGCATTGCCATGTCATGCCAACAAAAATAGCTAGAGAGTGATTCAGGAACCACGAAATCGAGATATTACAATGCCCGCCAATAGTCTAGACATTCCATCGAAAAAAAACCCTAATGGAGTATTTTGGTGTCTGGTAGAAGAAAGGGGCCCCGAAAAACAATAGATAGGTTGGTATGCAAGCTAAAAAAGCAAATTCTTCCACTGCAACCAGAATGTACACTTATTCGCGTGGTACGTACATGATTGGTGGATGCTTTTGTAATTAAATGAAAGGTATATATAACAATATATTTCCCCGTGTTTCCTTGACCGGAAACCATAGCAAATAAAATTTTGGGCGACTATGGCGTGTTATGTGGACCGTGCATTCTCAATAAATCCATTTCGTTAAAATGGAGCAATAATTTGTTTTCAATTATATAAATCGTCTCTTACACTTAACAGGGTCAAAAGGCGGGTAGGTGAAGTAGAATGACTGAAAGATCATGACGTCATATGATGACAATCTCTTCATATGGGTTATCACATTTTAAAACAAATTAACGACCTTACTGTGGGGCCACCGAAAGAAGACAGATGACAGGGGCACTAGTTCAGGCAAAGGGGAGGAATGGTCCATATGGAGGGGAGTTGGTGTTTGGCTTGCACCTGGGCGCTAGAAAACTCCCTGTCAGTGGATGACGTCATTCCCCCTACATTTGGACCATTCGTTCCCTCTGCCTGAGCTAGTACCCCAGGCATCTGCATCTTCTTTCGGTGGCCCCACTGTAATTCTGGTATTTTTAACAATCTCAAGCGCTTCTCTGCAAAAGTTATGTTGCATACAAATGTAAACTGCAACGAAGTATAGTAGATATTCCCATATGTGACTTGAAATATCCAAGATATCTAATATACTAAAGCCGCATTCAAGATTGCATCAACGAGGTATAGTGAAATATGGAGAAGGTAACATTGCAAGGCCTTAACCTATGATGGATAGTGTGATGCCGCATGCAATTACACATTTGACTTTATTGGGAGTGACCCAAACCCATTAGATACAGTCCATCATTGGTCATTGGTCTAGCATCACTAATGGTTTTTCCCACCCCAGCTTTTGTCACCTCATTGATGAAATCTTGGACGCGGGTTTCCTTTCCCCGCATTATATGCAAGTGTTCCCAAAGAGAGAAAAACCATCACCAGTTGTAACACTATTGGGGACTTTGTTAAACTAAGCTAATATTACATAAATGAGGAGTACATTACTGTGGAAATGATCAGCACCATGTTAAAAGAAATTGTGCAAGGACATGCATGTAGCCTAATTGCGGCATACCATATATGAATTTAGTATGTATCGTATATGCTTGGAAGATATTTCATTCGTAAATTGTTTCTCGAAATTTCTAATATATTTCTTAATATAGGATAGATTTTCAATATAACCGCAGAATTGACAACATGACAAATATCATGCACTTCACAATATTTTTCTAAACTTACATAATGAAAATCCACATGCCATTTGTTGTATTGGAACATGATTTTTGTATTTTGCCAAAAGTTCCTTGCCATCAGTTCAAAAAGTATATAAGCGCGTGGATGGGTCTCAATTTTAGCTACAAGCAGCTCTACTTTGTGATCTGTGACTTCAGGGAACTTTCCTTTCCTATTCATTCTTGCGCACATTCCCTACGAGACTTTGCAGTTGATGGCTAAATCCTCTCTATTTCTCTTTGCTCGGCTTCTTTGAAGCCTGCAAGGGATGATCTATACTATACCACACTTTCCCTGTGAATCTCGCGACTGCGAATGCATTGAAGATCAGTTTCAATCGTGGCTTGCCTTGAGCGGATTTTTAACACATGCGAGTATGTATGTGAAATGTGAAGAAAATGCTTTGTTTAGAAGAAAACGGGGTATTATAAAGCCTACCAAATGGCATTAAATCGCAATTACGGTCAAAATACATAGATTTGCATGTTAACCTGAAATATGAGGTTCAATTGTTTGTACTTGAAGATCGCAAACTAGGTCACCGATGCTGCAGTTTATGCACTCCTAATTCGAGTTTCAAAACTAAACAGGAATATAGTTTTCTAATTTCCATGTTTTTCTCAAATTATATTGTGGTCCAAATTGCCCATTAAGTATTTAAAAGACGATATCTGCTAAAAATTCCCATTTTTTTGCTTGGAAGCGCTTCATTTATAACACATTCATATATTACCACATATTACTTGATAGATTTACTGAATATTGCAAGTGGGAAAACAGTATGATATCATTTTGCCTATAACAGTGGATATTGTTGTACAAAATCGACATGTGTATTTGTCGAGAACCGTGCATGCACGAAAGCGTGTTATGTGGGATCACGAGAAATCCTTATGTCTTAGGGCGGTCTGAATAAACAGAAGAAGAATGGACGGTTTGAAAAAAATGGCCGCAGGGTCAAAGACGGAACAAGCCCCGACGATCAGTGAGAGAATCGGTCTTAATTCGGCTGCGGACGCTAGATTGGGCGCTTGTGTGTGTTGATATCGATCGATAGGACACCCGGGGGCTGAAGTTGCGCAGTGAGCCTGGAAGAGGGCAGGTGATGCACCACCGTGTGATAATCGATGGTATCAAATCTTTTGGGAAAAGCAAGAAGAGGAGGCATAGGGAGGGAGGAAAAGGAATGGTTGAAGATCCTGGCAGAAAATCAAGACAGTATAAAGCGAAAAGCTTGAAATATTTTTTTGTGTGTGCTGATGCAGTCGATTTGAACGTAGTAGTCAACAAATTGCTGATGGGAATTTGAGTGAAATTTACGCTCTACGTTGAGGTCATCACTCAAGGAAACTCGATCCCGCATGCAGCGTTACTGTATAAAACCACTTGAATCTTCTGTTTCCGTTTGATGATGCATCTTGTGGAAGGCGACGGTGCTTACTGGCGGCCAATTTAATTACGGCTAATGGAGACCATTGTGTTTTCGCTCACATGCTTTTTGTCTGCTTTTATCTGAGTACGTTCCTCGCCAAAGTCTTTATTAGACAAAAAAAAAGGTTAATAACATCGCTTTGCTGGCGGACTGGTTTTTCGATTTCTTTACATTAAGAACTCGATTGTTGATTGCTGCTTCTGATCCTAATCATTGACAACTACACCTACTACTAAACTCTGGATATTCACTCATGATGTAAATTACAGTGTGTAAGACCCCGGTTCTGAACCAGGAACACGCGAGACCAAATTATTGAACATTAAGATTCAAGTCTAACGTGATCAGTATAATTGGAAAATTAAAGATTTGACAACTAATAATTAACAATTAGCTTTGGATCATTTTAAGCGATGATTAGTATATTTCAAGGAGTGCTTAATTGTTTGCAACAAATGCGCATATTCATCTTTCATTAGATACTGGTGGGATGCTGATACGGTTAAAACCGACCATAAACTACATTAAACTGTTGCAATTTTTTAGTTCCCAATCACCAAATCATATTTAAAACTCTAATGCTATTCATTTTACTTGGGCTAATTAAATGACACAATCTTTGGTGAATATATATGAGATTTTGAAATGTGAATAATCTGGTTATGCAGAGTGGAGGGGTGTATATCACAAAGAAATATTTGCGATAATATGCAGTTGACATTTTTAATTTTCTTAATAACCTTCTTAATTATACTGACGTAGTTTATGGACGCTCCATAAGCAGAATTATATTTATGTTAGCACTCAGAATTATTTTTTGATATGCTTATAAGGTTTCATTCAGCATCATACTTCCATCTACATCAGTATGCATGTATAGTAATTGAAAGGGTCTAATGGAACCTTTAAATAATTCAGAGACATAATTCTTTTTGGATGAGTGAAAAAAATTAATAATATTATGTTCTATATTTAATTACAAATTAATTAAAATGCCGATTGTTCATAGCATTTAAATATTCATGCATGTAATGCAAACAAGAAACAAATGCAGTCGAACATTATTAGATTTGAGAAAATGATATTTACATGCGAGATCCCTAAGTCTTGCTGCATACATAATGTATTTAATACAGTAACACGGGTCTCTATTAAATACATAGGGCTACCCATCAAGGAAATCTTTATTGGATGAAAAGTTAAGACATAACAAGAAATAATTCGACAGTAAACGTTTTCTCGTAGAAAGCATATTTCCAAATATTATTGTTGATTTTTCTTTTTCCGTGTTTGCTACTTCCACAATAATGAATGTGTATTCGCTCCATTGGAGTAAAAAAAGACTATTCACTCATGGTATACAGTATAGGATACAGATATTATTTTGGCCTTTTTTGTATAACCCGTACATTGGCTGCGATAGCAAGATGAGGATAATGCTGCAATGCAGCAAAGGTTGATTATGGGGGTCGCTTTGTATAACTTTATGCAGGCAATCGAATTTCCACGATCTACAGTAAAATATACGCATAGGCCTCTATGAATACGATATCCTATGGTATAGTTGTCAGGATATGGTTTTTATGTTTGACCTTTTGCTCATCAAGACCAAGAGCATCGTAAAAGCCGAGCAAAATACGCAAACGCGTTTGCATGAAAGTAAAGGCAGTTTCCGGGTAGTTGTCGGTGATTCAGAGCGCATCAGCCGTCATTCATTTCGTTAATTAGGCGGTTTTTATCGTTTATAAATTGTTTAATTTGTGAATTTTTTATGCTGAGGTGTAGTTGTAGTAGTAAGTCATGCTCGTATTATTGATGAGAAGGTCAGTAAAGTACTAAGTGGCCTGCGAGGTTAGCGCTCCAGGTCACCAAATTAAAGGTCGGGCTGACATCAAGCTATCAATTTAAATAATCAGACAAGAACACATTATGCGCATACCAAATTTAATACATTTAATACATGCATCAACTTGCATGGTGTACTTTTTGGCCGATGTTCAAGATTGACGTTATACTCCGGGCATATCAATTAGTATTGCGTAATTGGCTTTTAATTTTGAGAAGCTACATAACTAACATACACTTCATCGATCAGATTACAAGTTTTTCTTTACTTGGTATGCTTTGCTTTAGAACTCAAACATACGGAATTCAGATTAAACTTTGGAAAATAAATATAGTGCAATGTGTTACCTAAGGAAATTACTCGGGAATGTAACAACAATTGGGGTGTGTTACCTGTAAAACGTGTCTTTAAATATTTGATCACCATTTTATTAGCTCTTTATGAGTACAAAATGCCTAACACTCCACTCGTATACTTGATTCCTAAATGCACGTTTCATTTTGAGATCAATTAGAGTGCCTTTTATTGCAAAATGTATTGTAATACATGGACGAATTAATACTACCAGTGTTCCTAACCCCAAGGGGAAAATATGAGGCTTATTCAAATATTGTGGACAGTTAAAACAGTTCACAACAGAATGAACTGAACTGTATATAAAAAGCATTTGAAATCACGTCCGTTAGGAAATAGTATAACATTAGATTTATTGACATCCATATGTTTGATTTGGGTAGATCAACTACAATAGCACCCTGAAAGGCACTCGCTATCTGCTGCAATTAACATGCAAGGTATTGTGACAGAATTCACAAAGCATTTTATTTGGATTGATGCACTGCACGCTATATGACGTGTAGCAGTGACTTGCTGGTTTCAACATTTCCAGTACATTGGATTGACAGGTGAAGACCTGTAAGCATGACCTCACGTTCGTGAGGCAATTCCGTTGGATTTCTTTGTGGTTTACAGCTCAAAAAATACTGTGTGTAAAATTTAGCATGACTCTCTAAGACCTTCAAGAAACTAGCTACATATTCGTGTAACACGCCAAAGTAGATATGTATACATATAAGAAATGTTGGAAGAAGTTTTGATTTGGTGAAAGAGCAACAAAAACAATTTTATGAATGAATTATGGAAATATTACGATCCTTTTCATTTAGTTACATTATGCCAGTTTGAGATAAATGAAAGCTAATGCGAAATCACTATTTTGTAAAGTGTAAGTTCATGCCCAATCTTTTACTTTGAAGTAATACAGTCCTGTTCCAGATTGACAAATTCAGACACCTCATCCAAATATAATTTTGTAGACATCATTTATGGATGACCCCCAATAAATTATCGATGCACTTGTAATAAGAAACCAATACAAGATTCCATCCCCTGATATCCCTAATATTTATTAGTTTGGTTCATTTTTGGTTCATTTTGATGTAGGGCCTATCAGAGAAAAGTAAAGCTATGCTTGGCTATATGCTTGCAATATATTGCAATATCACAACATTGTAAAAAAAATTGTAATGTTCGTCTAATTCTAATACTAATTCCTAACATAAAAGTGGCTACATAAGTTGAAATATTTTAAATGCTCAATGCAATCCTTTACCATAATTTGCTACAGGGCATGTAATATTTGAAATTGTAAATATTTGAAATTGTATGAATTGAATGCATCAGATATGCATTCAACACATGGAGTTATTGCTACCCATGTACATGTGAGCTACACATCGGTAGAATGACATCTTCTTGACAGGCTGACTGCCCCATTCTATAGGGAAAACTTGGTTATAAAAAAGTTTCCATGTAAAAGGCGGTTCTGGTTGCCCGTTGTTGGTATCTGCTATTTCGACGAAAACATGGCGTTGCCATCTTCTGGACGAGCGTGAGAAGTTGTGCAAGAGTAGAGGTTCTTTGCGTCTTGGGCAGAATCCCAAATGAGAAGTGGCAAAAGGACGAGAATAGCAAACATCACGATCGATATTCTGAGGAAAGGAAATGCAAAAAGAAACGCATCAAGTAGAATACAGATATGCAAATTACTTTTTGAATGGACACTGTGAGTTACTGCTGCTGGGCCATCGGGTACTACCGTCTTCTGGTCTTCCTTGTTGTGTGCTTGAAATTGTCCAAGACAAAATAAAATATGCAATTGAAAACCATAATGCAGATATAGTATTGAAGGACAGGAAATTGGAAAATACACTATATGCTTGTTAAAGATTTTCATCGCACAAAGTAAAATACAATTAGTACATTTCAGGAACAATTATCACTCCCCAATCCCAATTAACTAACTAAGGTACTGATATAATCTTATCAGATTACAATGTAGCAATTGGAGCATGATTTTTGTATGAACACAGACATTTCCCTATAAATGAAAATTGCAAAATAATTAGCTAATAATACAAAATTCAAATCCATAATCTGAATATTTTTCTACAGAAATTCACTATAGTTTATATGACATCCACAAAATCCATTTTGTTTCACCTTCTTCACCTACCTTTAAGGTGTTTGATATCGTTCGGTTTTATCCAAGGTTTTATGGAACAAACTAATTTTTGCATTGGATTGGAGGCTACATTTTGTTTGTTGATTGCATGCATGTACAGTGTCACCATTTGAAATTTAGGATACATTAACTTTAATGAAAGCGCAGTAGATTCAGGAATGGTTTTCAGCTGGATTTTGAAGCCCGACAGCATGAAGCGAGTTATAAGCTGGAAATTGATGAGCAGCAGGACGCGAGCGAAAATTACCAAGCGGTGGTCAGCTGAATGCATTTATGTCAGCCAGGCCTTGCAATAAACAAAACGAATTCCCTTGCGCACACTAACAAGGAGTGCAGGGCGGGAATTGGGACGCACACTACGTTTCAGTCATCCACCAGGTCCTTTTCGCATCTATTCTGCCCAATTTATGATTGCATCGTTGGTCAAGATTCACATTTTGTAGCATCAAGAAAAATCAAACCAGATTTATCTCCGGAAAACCTGGGCGGATCAATAAAGGCAGAGTTGGGTCCAACTCGTGGCTCGTTCCTTTTTGGTGAATTTGGGTTATTTCCGGATTACTGGCAAAACAGATGCGTCCTCTCTGCCGCCAAAGGGTGTGCCACTGGTTCCAGCAGTTGTCCCTCACTGAAATGAATAGCAATTAAGCAGGAATATATCACGTGATTTGCTTGCTATCTCATTTGGTGTCCCTGCATTTTATTTTCATGTATGCATAGTGGATGGGGATGGGTTTAGTGGATGCAAATAGTTGATATTAGCTGCATGTCTGGAAAAGGGGAAGGCAGTTGTGGGAAATGTCAATATTAGGTCACATGGAAAGGGAGTTTTCAACAGCAAGTCAGCTGGCCAATTCAGTCCCTTCTTCCTAACCTATAACGTTCATTTTCCCACATGATTGCATGTTCTATATAGGGTAGAGATGTTTTGTGATGCTTTGAAAGATCATCAAAATACATGATGCAACCCAAGAAGAAAAATTATGCATGATACTGCATGATTTTAGGAAAAGAATTATTCCTACAGGAAAATAGGAGATTTTCTGCAAAACTTTCCATGCATAAAATATTTTGAAGAAATGTGCATGAAATGTATAACTTTTCTGCATGAATTTGTGCACATAATGTTGTGCAGGAAAACCAATCAATATCCTGCATGACATGCACGACATCATGCAGTAAACGTCCTGCAGTCTCTGCATGATCCTGTAAAGACTTTTTATTGTGGGAATTTTAAAATCCAATTATATTACAGATTGTCGTTTTTTCAAACAGACGCTGCGATATGTGATAAAAATATTTTTAGTTTATTCGGTCACTATGTATGTGGTTGACAGTGGAAAATGAGTCAAAAAAACCATCTTTTCTGCTAGCTGTTTGTTGCTCCTCAACACCATATACAGTAACTCGGTATTCACAGTACTGGTGCACATCAGGGCCAACTTGATTTAGCAATTATAAAGGGAATGATTTTTGAAAAGTAGCTTTCATGCATTGAAACTTCGTACACTCTTATAATTAGTTCTTTACTGCTTTTGTTTCCAATTTCCTGAAACGAATTTTTGTAAAAAATGGTGCTATATACATATTGTGTTGTACTGGTTGAATAAACAATATAGAGGGTTGATAAAGAAATGCCTTGAATTCCGCAGGAATGTTATTTTCTCTTGTTGAGTTAAATGTACATTTATCATGCTTTTTCGCTACCGAAATGTGGCGAATCAATGCTGAAAAAGCAGTTATGGGCTGGCGTTATTCCATACAGTTGTGCTTTTAAAGACAAAGGAGAAACCATAAAAGGAGTCTGAGCCTTCCTTGGCCACCCGTGAAAAGGCCCTTGGGAGGAAAAGGGAGGTTTCCCTGGAAACGGAAACATTGTGGCCTTTATATATCGATCGAAGCAGAAAATACAGACAGATAGTAATGAGTTGCGCAGAAATAACTGATAGCTTTGATAAAAATAACACACGTTCACCTCATTTGCAACTGGACGTGTTAGGTCATGTTTCCATAGAATACGTAAAGATGTACGAACACTTTAAAAAATAGCTTCTGGACATTTCATGATCCTGGATTTTAGGGAATAACGCTATATGATATTCAATTGTATTCGCACACTCGATATTAAAATTCGGCCACCTATGTATATACGAGAAATGAGTGAAACGAGCGAATTCTATAATTTGGTTACCCGTATATCCCTTAAATCGATAAGTACTCAGATCATTTCATTGCATGCTAATATAATTTGATAATGCCATTCGCGATTGTGAGACCCATAGTACAACTCAACCAAAGTATATAGCTCATTGTACAACTTATACAACTTTAGAACAAACATTAAAATATTACAATTTTTGAAGTATAACTATAAAAGCGTAACCGACTAAATGCAGATATCCTTGGCTTACACATTAGTAAAAGTAATTTTAAACCTGTCAAGCAAAATATTTGTTACGTTCACTGTGTTCCTGTTTTCATAATCTGAAGTTTGTATATTTTAAATGTAAACTGAAAGCTATTGTTTATAATTTTTGTTTTGTTTTTATAAATACGAACCAAAATTTAACGAAAATGGGAAAAGTGATGTATTCGAAGTATAACGTGAAGACAAAATAATGCCTATACATAATCATGGATTGCTGACATTAGCCGTTACCCACAACAGTGTCAAACATAGACTCCAAAACCACCCAGTTTACAATTACCAAATAATCGAAAATGCTACAATATCAATAGTGTGAATTTTTTAAAAAGTTCAAAAAGCAAAACAGAACGATGCATGAATAAACAGCGGCAAACAGTAATAAAAGAAAGTGCTTTGTAGCTGCCCCTTGAAAGGTTACCTGCATTACTCGACTGTTGTGATATGCAGTGAAGCATTTCACACTTACAGTAGTGGGCACCAAAGTTGAGACTGTGGGAGGCACGGCTATGACGCAGTGTACTCTCCAAACAGGGTCCCACCTG
>JAQFZQ010000494.1:0-32021 GCA_034696005.1 Glomeris marginata | reverse complement strand
CCTGAACATTGGGCATTACCAGCATTGCCCGGGCAATGCTGGTAATGCCCGAGTCCGTACATTGCCCGTAACATATGTTCTGACCGTTAATATCAACCTAACGCTGGTTAATTTTTCTGTTTAAATTGCAATAGAAAAGTTACAAATGGAAGCTCCAAGCACCAGATAAAAGAACAATGATTGATGTTACTGAAATAAATCTTTCATGCGACAGACAACAATTAACCCTGTAAAGTTTCAAGTTCAACATTACGAGAGGACAAAATCAAAATAAACAGGAGATGAATATTGACGCAATTTGTATCTTGAAATCCAACACAAAGTTCCAACAGATTTCACATTTTTCCAGGGACAAGAGACGTGAACTTTTCTTAAAAATAAAAAGGGCTCTTTAAAGTGAGGGTTTTTTGACGACTAAATGTTCAAAGATCACATGAAAGGTAAAATGTTGAAGATCTTCTAACCGCAAGGCCCATGGAAACTTCCGGCAAACGTCGTGCAGTTTTAAAATCTTCGCCCAGAATGATCCCGAACACTGGAATTAAGTACTTCAAAACTTAAATGTTACAGAACTCAGTTGAAATAAGGAAATATGAAATGAGTGAAAATGCAAGATGTGTGATTAAAAAGGAAATAAGAAGAGTGAAAATGGTAGCATTGTCCGACACTCTATCGGAAGATAGTGATTTCTTGTTCCTCAACTACAGAACAACAAAATCACTAGTCTTCCAGATCGAATGCGGCACGAGTCAGCGGAGTAGTGCAGGTGCGCAGTGTGTCAAAATGTTATTTTACAAAATACGGCTAGCCAAAAGGAGACAGACATACCTCTGCTGCAAAAGGTACTGCGCCGTCTCGATCTGATTTGGAGAACCGTTGATGGTGATCACTCTATCGTTGCTACCGGGAACGGCTTCTTCGATGGTGATGTTCGCGCCGGACTCTTGTCTGATCTGGCGGATGCGAGAGCCACCACGGCCGATGATGGACCCTGCAAGCTGCACCATTCAAAGCAAAATGGTCACCATCAACATTGAAAACAGTTTCAGCCTTTTAATGACACGGCGAAACTTGTCTATGGTGAAAAATTTGACTTTTTGTTGGAAAATTGATAAAATGATTTGCTTTTAAAACATGTCTATGCTGGAAAGACTTGTCTATTATAGTACAAAGTTTGTTCCTCATCCTTGCGATTCCACCACAGACAGGTTTCACTGTATTTGAATCTAACATAACAACCACAAAGTCACTTTCAATCAATGCGACGCACACATTTCCAAACTAATCAATGCAGTTAATTTGTATTTGAAAAATGAGCTGAATGTTTAAATTTTAATTGGAATTTTGTAATAATTATACAGTCAGTTCCCGCTGTAGCAGCCTTCAATATAAGAACATGCACACTTTTATCTTGTTTGTCTATAATCTACATGTCTTGTGGTATTTTTCAATGAAATCAAGGAAGGGCCTTTTAATATTTGAATATTTTTCCAAAAACAATTAAAAATCGATAACATGTCAAACTAATCGTCAGATTGGATATATGTTGCCATTTTTGAAACCACCAACTAAAGTTACATCTAAGGCCACATTCTTGTTTTATTTCTATTAGCCATGCAAGAACTAGAAATTAAAATAAATAAAATAAGAAAGTTTTGCGGCTCAGAATCACAAAATCGTGATTTCTTCAGAATTCTGCAACTCTGGAAAAAAATCTGATACTCTGCAAAAGTTCTTATCTTACATGTTTCTATCCGTACAAAAATATGAATCAATTCTGAGATGGTGTGGTGAACTCCCTGGTTGAGTTGACATGGAATGACCCAAATGTTAAACTCCATTCATAGTAAATTTATAATTTAAGTAGAGGATGTTTCCATGTCACGGATGTTGTGTATTATTCTAACAGTCCTGCACGAGTTCAACTCACCTCTTTTGGTATGGTCACTTGGGTACATTCGCTGGATCCATTGCCACCTCCCCTTCCACCCATCCGGTTCACCTGACCGAAATTGTCTCCGCTCTACGATAGATAAAATGCCAGAACCGAATGAGGAAACGCAGACAAAATCTACATCAGAAACACGGTGTTGTAGAAATGAATCAGGGACTTACAAAATCCTGATCTCCACCACGTCCATTATTGAACGGGTTCATGCCACCACCTCCCATCATCCTGTCGCCAACTGCAATTCACATCGATTCAACGACACATTGTCTCAAAAGGTTGATTTTAGATGGGGACATATATCCGTTACCCATATCGTCTTCACCCATATCTTCAGGTCCAAATCTCCAATCGTTGGGCCTCATGCCACCTTTGGGACCACCTCGTGGTCTTTGGGAAAAATCAGAATTGTCTCTGTAGGGAGGGAGAAAAATTACAAAACATCAGCAAACACGGTTAAAGCTGCGGTTTTTACACGAGTAAATATATTAGCAATACAATAATTATAAGTGAAACAGACATGGTCTGTCCAGAGCAAAAACTTATTTCAACACTTGTTTTGGCACCGTAATTTTTATGAAGCCGTGAACAAAATCCAGACTATGTATTATGTATTATTTATATTGGGAAAAGAAGTGAGCAAGTATTTTGAGGGAAATGTTAAAGGTTTTGGGGTAAAAGCAGCAAGACTTTTTGCCATTATTGCATTCATGGAGCGGAATACAAAATAGGTCCGGTACAATTTTGCGGGAATAGTTGCACGTAAGCAAATTCTACTTGATGTACTTTAATCGATTTACCATTCGGAAAAACACAATGTTCAGTTCAAAAAAAAAGAGAGACATTTAACACCAAATCAAACTTGATTGCTATATAAACTTAACAATTACAAGTAATACAATTCATCAAATAATGGCAAAAATCTACATTACAATTACAGGAAGTAAATTTCCCCATGTTGGCAGCAGCCCTGAATTACCCCAGATGTTACAAAATATAAAAGTTGCAGCAATTTCAATTCAATTCGCGCGAACAGAAAATTTGCGCAATTGAAAATTCCCTCACCTGAAATTTGCCGACATGTGGTTCGGTCCAGGACCATGATGTCCCATTGATCCTCCACCTCTGCCCTGAGAAGGTCCCCTACCCATCTGATTCGGGCCAGACCCCATGAGGTTACGGCCCATTCGCATCGATCCTCCTCCGGCCCTGGGACCCATATCTCTTCCGGGATGTCCACCCATGAATCCTCCACGGCCACCACCTCCTCCTCCTCCACCACGACCCATGCGGCCAGGACCAGGTTCACCCATTCCAAATCCTCCCCTGGAAGCAAGAAAGCAGTGAGTTAACGTAACCGTTAAAGTAACCGCTAAGGTGATTTTACGATAAATATTATTCTCGACACCGTTACCTCATGGAGTGCGGTCCCATTGGTTTACCCATAGGTGGACCCGATCGACCTCCGTCCATTCTACCGGAAGGTTGTCCCATCGGGTCCAAATAGCCTCCATATTCCTCTGCGCAGAAGCTGTCAGCGTTGTGGGGATCGTACGGATCGATGGGCCCTTTCGTGGGCGACTGCTAGCAAACAAAAATCCTTTAATCACTATACACCGTATCACTGCATTCATCTTCATTTTGTCCTTGTTCAAGATTTCAGACTTACGTGTTCGAGAATGAGGAAAATCTGACGTATGCAGTCCACGACCACCGCAGGCTTTCCGGAGATCTGCACCACGCGCTCCGAAGACTGCGGACAACATCTGGTGTACACTTTGATGTTGGCACCGGTTTGCTAAAACAAAACCCAAACAACACCAACAGATAATAAGTACAACGATGTTCAGACACCGCAACAACCTACAAGTACGTGTAACCAAGCGCAAGAGGACCGGGAAACCTTTCAAGCGCAAAAGCTACCGGCAGGAAACCCCGAAGCCTTTGCAGTCCTTTTTAATAGCATTAGCTGATATACTAGTTGTGCTGCAAAATACCAAACATGTTGCTACACCTGAGGGTTTAAGCAGCTCAATTTAGTGCGCGTAACGATACGCACGGAGCTGCTTGTTTTATTTAGTTATGTGACGTGGCACGGTACACGTACATTATTGATGCGAGGCAACATGCGAAAGGTCTTTTCATTTTTTCCCCTCCATTCCGGGGAAATATCGATTTCTTGAACGGTGCTGGCAGAACGCAAGCAACTCGATAAATTTTTCCTTCGGTTGCGGACCGGCGTAAAGGCCGGTGGCCGGAGCCCCGGCACATTCTGCCATTTTCCATCGATTTACTATTCATACTGGGGGACTGCATTTGCATGAACATATGTACAAACGTATTACATGGTGGTGTGAACGTTGCCATGTAAACGCCAGATGGGTTTGCATTTGTCATAACATGGGCTGGGCCACGAAGAGTAGGATTGGGAATCTGGAGGAGGTGGCCGCAAGCGAAGAGACTCTCTCCCTTCAAGGATCCAAGCTTCAATTATCGATCAACCTTATTACTGTAATTGGATTATAATCATGCAACTGCGGCCGAATCCCGTTTAATGCCAAGCACAAAATGTCAATACTGAAAACATGCCCCGCGGTCCGCATTTCTCCATTTCTTTTCATTCCTTCCAAAAACCTCTTCCACCTCAATACTCGAACCATGTTCCAGAAAGACCAGTTTAATTACTGCATTGGCAAACGCTTTTATATCTCGTTCCTACTACATAAGACTCATTTTCCAGTCCAATTATCCTCCAGTCACTAATCGGAAACCAAGAGGAACGCGAAGACCCAGCGACAAGGACAAAAATCATTGCCGTAAAGCATCGAAACAGCCCAATTGGTTATTGGAGATTAAAGATGTATAGAAAGAATTACTAATGATAAGATTATATGTATTCTTAAGTTTATGTTAGTATACGTATTCCAAAATGTAACATGTTCCCATTGGACCGCATCAGTGTAACGATAGCGGCAAGCAAAAATTATGAATTCCCTTTATGGTAGTGTCTTTAATATTTTCTTAGGTATCCTTAACATGTTATTAGTTGAATTATAACGTTAACAAACTACTATAATATGTTCATCCCATCTAATGAGCATTTTACCAACTTGACGCGCGCAAAAATAACATGTGCCATCTCGTGAAAAAGACCCATTAAATCAAATAGTTTTAAATATTACATTAAAGTATATAGCATACATTACAGTGTTCCATTAACTTACAACATTGGATTATATCAAATCAATTCATAAATATAATACGTAATGTCAAGTGTACGAAGCCTATCGGAAACAAGATGGCCGTAAGGATTACTTGATTAGGTTCTGTATGCGCAGACCAAGAAAAGGAAAACGTAATCAAGGTTAAAGGGTAATAGTAATATTAATGAATTAATTATTGCCTTCGATCACATTCTCATTTTCAAGTCATAAACATCATATACGCATATGCAAAATTTCATTCCAGCGCAAGTGTGGTGTGATGTTGCCGCGGTAGTTTATGGGTTAAATGTCTTAATTAACAGGCAAACATGAACAAGAAATGGTATTCATAACGATTTGCCCAAACCTGGGACCTAATCAAAGACCAATTTGAAGGTACTAGCTGGAAAACACATTGCGATGATATCAATGTAACTTGTAAAAATAAAAATCCTGTGTACAAAGGAAGTGAGGCGTATGACATATAATGGCAACATAATGTGATTCTTTGTGCAATTCGAATATATTTAAGCGATTCAAAGAAAATAGAAGGATGGAAGGAAGATCCTGCGGTGCCAAGTCTCAGCACGAGCAAAATGCCTAATCGATAATTTCATAGCGCTACGCCAAGTCCACCAGTTTCAGCCCATTTTGGCAAACTTTTCTTTGGCTAATATATATAAAGCAGACCTGCAAGCAACGTTGCTGAAGAGAGCCACTCTGCAGTTTTGAATAAACAATGCAAGTCAAGTCTTAACGTAATCTACTTTGGCAATTGGTGGGCAAAGACTCAACAAGGTTTCCGATCCACTTCATTCATCGCCAATCTTCCTATTGGTGGAGCAAGAACAATCACAACCACTCTTAATCCTATTTAGTAAGCCAACTAAAGTATGCTGTATAGTTGATGGCTATTTGTTAATACCGTTCATCAAGCGATACGATATGCGCAAGGGCCAACTTTAGCGCAACGGCTAACTTTTCCTATTTTGAATACACAACCTGCATATCACATCACAATGAAAAATTTGCAATCATTTAGCCAAATTAATATGGATGACTAACAATGCCAAATAGAATGGTTTTACAAATTCCCATGTTAAAATGTTCATCACTTGATGGTTCCAAATTGAGACAACAGATGGCACTCCTCGACTTGGTGAACTCGTCTGTTACACTTTCTAATACATTATTTTTAATATATTCTTCCATCTGTGCAGAATAATAGCGATCCAAATCAAATGCGACTATTTTAATAAAACATTTTAAAATAATCACATCAAACATTAGTATAAATGATACTGGAATATGAGGGTGCCGTAAATGTGTACAGTCATGTACATAACTAAATTAGCGGCGCACTTGTACAATGTTGGTAAATTGTGCATTTCAGTATGAAAACAGCACAATACATGGAATTGTATTGGGAGTAAATCAAATTTGTGCCATTTTACTTGTTGCAAGATGACAACATCTCAGGTCTATTAAGCACCACACTATCACGCCAATTGCCTCGCGTTCAACATTCACCGGATCACATTCTAGAGCCAAATGTATTTGAAGAGCCTAAATTGTATGCAACGTTCATCTACATCAAATTTTTCAGGTCATCACATAGTGTTGCATTGCATACTGGAGATTGATCGCTGCGTAAAATCTGTGTGTTCCAACGCAGCACGGCTCGTTAGCCGTGGCAATTGTTTCCACGCACACGAGCAGCTTCTTAAAGCTCCATCATTTCTTTTCCTTTCTCTTTTCCTTTAACATAAACCGTTATTCATACATTGAACTGATCGATTGCAGTCACCACCAAATCTGCAGCAACGAGCAAACAAATAATCTGCAATCGTTACCGCAGACCAAGAGAAAACAAAGGTTCTCCGGCAGCAACATGTGGTGCCTTTCCAAATTAGAACTACGTTGTGCTGTGTGTATTTATGTTGATCGGAAAGCAGTTGGTTTCTACCAGCATCCTATGGAGAAAACATGCAGCAGATGGTGTGGGTCCCAGACCATGCAGCCGCATTCATCAGCATCCAGCGCGCGCTCGCAGCTGAACCGTACTCATTGCGCTTCTTCGTAATATTCTCAAAATCGTTAGAAACCAACCAAGCGTGCAAATGCTCAAGTTAGGATCGATAGAAGCAGAGGTGCACACTCTGATAAACACCAACATTATATGTACTACTCTAATTCCCCTATAACATACCCCTCTTGTAACGAATTCATCTCGTTAACGAGCTGACCGCAACCTGATCGTTCTTACTAAAGGTCATCTAATTCCAGCCTAAGTCCTCCAACAAGTAATGATGCCTAAATGGATTAATATTTCATATTGCAGTACTGAAACTTTAACACAATATATAGCTATTCCGCGCTGTGTATGTGTACGCAATCTCTGCCAACAGCTCCCGGCATTACGAGTAACATGGTTGAAATAACATATTTGTTGCTGTTTTACAGCACATCAATATTGATTAACAAACATGTCTTCAAACATTATTTTTTACTTGGTTTCATTCATTAGTATCAACCTACATTTACTCATTTTCAATGAAAACTAAATTCCTTGATTCCATGACTTCCCCATTAAAACCCACATCCAGGTTCAATTTCCCTGATTTTCCAGGTCAGTGTGAATCCTGTATACAGCCTACCTAATATCCAAATTCAATCTCATTTTTAGCATTATATTCGGTTCCCTTCTGCTTCATCATCATAGCACACGTATTATTGATTTTATCATTTTTCTCCGCTTCTTCCGAAGAGTTTCCCCGCAAACCTTCCTACAATGTTATTTCAGTGTTACATCATTGTTTGTTCCAGTCTTCTCAGTCAAGCAAATGCTTTCATTTCCCATTCTTAGTGAAGCTTGTTCTCAAAGACATGGCTGTCATATTTTTCTATTACGTTCAACTCTGCGCGTCTAAGACTCTGCTCGCGCAGAAAAACAGCACAAGTAAAGCTGGGATATAGTGGAAATTATATCATGATTCATGAGGATTTGGGCGGATGAAAAGAGTGTGTTGTGACCAATTCCCACGTGTTTTTAAGAAGCATGGACCACACCCAGGGTAGTTCGCCAAACGAACACCGAACACCACATCCGGAAACATTGTTTGAACATAATTATGAGCTATAGTGAAAGGTATGCATTGCTAATAGAGTGCAAGGTATCCTGGCAAATAATCGTTAAACAGGGCGATGACTGCAGCTTTACGCAAAAAGAGAAATATTCCACTCCGCGGATTAACTCGGCGCACCACATTTCATTTCTTCAAAATCACGGTCAAAAAAGATTTAAAAGCAAAGGTTTTTGCTTCATACATTCCATAAATCACATTATACTTCATTCGCAGTATATATAAAAGACTTGCATTTACAATACCAAA
Source organism: Glomeris marginata (assembly GCA_034696005.1). Lineage (NCBI taxonomy): Eukaryota > Metazoa > Arthropoda > Diplopoda > Glomerida > Glomeridae > Glomeris > Glomeris marginata. Next base: position 23,478 of record JAQFZQ010000494.1, on the reverse strand, counting down.
GTACAGTAGCTTCCCAGACATGGAAGCCAAGTGTCCCTGGACATCCATGCCACAATTAAATCGAAATCCCTGGCAGGTTGATATTCATCACACAAATGTCTATTGACATTGTTTAAATTTTCATAGTAGTAAATTAATTTAAATTAAAAGCAAACATACAATCCAGCTTCTGGCAATGCAACATCCACTGATTCATCTTCCGCAGCGCAATGACTGCAAGTCAGGAATACGTACAAAAGAAAGAAATCATACTAGTCCTATGCAATTACATACTTCATAACTCACTTCATTCTTAAGATACTTTACAATTATTATGTTCGCATTACCATTAGCATTAGATCATTGTACATGTCATCATTCCAAAACACTCCATCTATTTTACGGCGAGTTAGCGTAACGGCTAACCTTAAATCCAGTTTGTAACATCTCAATTCAGAGCTTTTTGTATCATAAAATTAGAATGAAGAAGGAATATATGTATTAACGAGGAATAAATATTATGGCAAACATGAGAATTTGCTGCATGGGTAAATAGGAATTTAATTTGCTCGCGTGGCCAACTTGTACTACGCCGGCAAGGTCCCTCTTGTCCCGGTCATCAAAAGCAAACAAAAGGTGGGCAGACAACCAACGTCAAAGCAGCTTTTTATCGGAAAATTTCCGTTCAACAAGCAAACACAAAGCCAGAAAGAAATCCATTTACCGTGCTGCCTGTCGACCGTGTTGTCTACCTACCTATCCGTTAGAAAACCCGGTAAAAATATGATTTTTTTAAGGAAAGTCTTTACGAATATCCACCCCAAAATACTCCCCCAATTGCAAGTGCACCAAGGCGTTTCGGTTGGAAATTATCTTTTTGAAACGAACCCATCTCGATTCTTGACATGCCGGCGCAATGATAAATGTCAGCCCTAAATGCGCACTCCAAATTTCCCATTGGAGCCCCTGTACTAGATGCATCCATCTATGGTCGATATTTGATTTGGACCTTGCGTGCCAGTCTCCGGTAATTCCCATACTATCATATAGGAAATGTGCCTTGGAGATGGAGTGAGAGTGCCATCTAACATTTGTATAGATTATGGCAAGGCAATGGCCTAAAGGTGATGTTGTGGAGTATTTTTCAGCGTTAACAGAAGTCTATTTTATGTAGGTGTATTGTGTACGGTAGTGCATTGCAGTTTATCTGTGTAAAGATAAAACGTTCAGGTACTTCAACCAGTATAATCCAAGCTCACAGGCTATGTAATGGACTAAAGCCGACATGTTACGGTTGCGCGGCACAGCGTTAAGTGCCTCGCCGCATAAAAACACGCGTACCGTACGGATCATGTGCAGAATCCTCAAAACGCTAGGCTGCTAGTTTTACTAGGCATCTAATTTATTTAATACCAAAGCAGAATTATAATCTACTACACTGCCATGCAAACCACCTGAAAAATACATCTCGCTGAAATGGAAGAATTCACGCAACGCGCGTAAAACCCCGTTGAAGTTTCAAAACCTCTACAGAGCTTCATTCAAAGAACCCAACTTTAATAATGCATTTTAGCTGCATAAACTATTGGAGAACTTTATAACAAATCTATGTACTACCATGTCCCTTTAAGAGTTCTGGTCTCGTTGTAGCAGCCCTCACTATATTATGCATAACACCAACTTTACTGATTATCAATGTGGAATTTCAATTGGGTTCTTTATCATTCTGCATGCAATCAATATGTGCCCCATGTCAGCACACCAAAAAATTAAGATTATTAACTTGCGCAAGTTTCCTACTGTGCATGACAAACACAATTCCCAACCCTCCAACCAAATCAAATGCTGCGCAATCGACCCAACACCACCACATGTCTCTCCCTTATAAGCATCATATGCCCCATTACTTCCACGCCATTGGTCGACAACGAAAGAGCGGAAGTTGCACACACCGGAAATGCTTTGCCCGCTTCCGTTTACCGCATTTCACACACACACCCAGCTATTCACAGGAGACACATAAGGGACAATGCAAAAATTACGTGGAAAAACGACATTGTTCAATACAGCTGGCTGCATTGTGTATAGTGGACCTTAACAGAATAATTACTTGTATGACCGATCATTTTCAAGATGCAAGGGTGACATCTAGTGACAGAAGGCAAATTCCCTAGCGAGTGACTTCATCGTAATTATAATTGCATCGGAACAGCAAACTTTCATTTTACGCCACAATTTACATTACATTTTTAACTTTTAAATTTGGCAGTAAAAACCTTGTGCATATACATATGTATGTATTCCCTAATTATTCCCGAGCTCACACACCCACTGCATTTATATCTGCTCTGAAGTGTACCGCACTCTGCTTGCCGAAAGCTTCCCGAACAACGGCTCGATGCAAGTGGGTGGTTCTCGAACAAATACCATGGACCCAATTAATGTTAAATACGCACGCAATGCAATTTCTATGTTATCTGTCTGGTCCAAATTTGAGCCACTCTCTTGTATCAAGAGCCTTTGATGCAAGCGAAAGGTACGATACGCAAGTACGGAGCTGCGGAATAGAAAGCTAGATGGAGAGCCCCGAAGGGAGCAACTTGCCACTAGTTTCACCCTCATCCTAAAATAACAATTTTCCATTGATAAATGTACATATATGGTGGTGCTCATAAAATACTCCTGACCGAAAAAAAAAGAAGAAAAAAAAACAATTTCCACCAAAAAGCCACTCTTAACACTGCAGGTTTGTACAGTGCAGTGTAAACTGCAGGTAACCAAACCCAGCAAAAATGGCCACACCCTCACCTCACTCGGCCCACCCAGTTCATCATTAAATGCAGTAATCTGGGGAATGGAGGGGGTGGGTGGGTATAGATGAGGACCACACCCTGCAAAGACCCAAGCATGGTGATGGGAAAGGGATTAATAAATGAGAAGATGAATAACGGTGCAGCATTGGATGTTGGGGCTCGGCTCATCTCATCGACCCTCCGAAAACAGACTGGCTTTCGCTTGATGCTTGTTTTGCCATCATAACTGCAAACCACGTTTGCACAGCCAATGAGCAGAGAAGGGGAAAGCACCACCAAAGTGTGCACATCTTCCTCAACCATCTACTAAAACCCAAAAACCAAACAATTCTCCTTTTAACGTAGTCAAACCCCCAAAAAAGGAGAAATATTCCTCAAATTTATGACGTATATTAAAGTCTGGTGCAAGAATATTACCTCCCCAGACCTGTCGAATAGCTCTCCAGTAACATTCTCATCTCTTATGTTTGCATTCAGGATTTTTTATGACACTGCCATGTCTCAGTTACGGTGACCCTATCAGACTATTGGAACCTGTACATACCAATTTAAGTTTATCATGGACACATCATGATGTGAAGTGGGTTTCTAATTATAAAATATTAAAGGGAACAGGTTTGGAATAGTTTAAAACCTCTGAATAGCAATACGAATGGGTACGACTGCGCTCGTAAAGATTTGGGAATATGCAATACTGTATCGCGATACACACCAATATTGTGTCTCATATTTTTAAATTCGGTTTTATTACTCTGTCTTATTAGTTAGAATATATATTACATACCTCACGAAGTTCCTTGATTTTGAATCCAGCACGTCCAATGATGCAACCAGCGTGGCTCTGATGTACCAACATGCGGATCTCGGAAGAGTAGTTCGTCGAGGAATGGCTTGACAACTGAAACATTCAATATATCACATTAGCTACATTGAAATCATAGTTAACATTACATTGTATAATTTTAAACATTAATTTTTGCAATTGCACTAAATTCATTCCGCAAAAGCAGCATTAAACATAAAAATCCATTATTTCCATTACTTTTCTAAAGTATTCCAATTGTAATTTATCTTCATTTTCATTTACAACCAGGCCAAGAACAGTTTTTCAGTGTAAAACATCCAATCTAATATCGTACAACCCTTTGGCCAAAAGTTTAGAAACTTGTGAAATGTGTAGGAGTTAACACATTCACGGTTCAATGATGTTACGAAGCATACGATGAATGTGAAAAATCAAAAAGAACACTTTAAATAAATGTACATTCTTATGCATGTTATTATAGTAACAAATAAGTTTTTCCCTGTACTGGCCAGACAAAAGTTTAGAAACTTACAATAACTGCGCGCAATTTCAAGCAATGGCTATCATTCCAATTTAAATTAAAATTTAATTTAAGGATGTAATACAAGTATCTTGCATGCTGTCACGTAACAATGAACTCCTTTCAATGGTGTATTTACACAAATGTGACCATACTCAACTCGCACCTGAGTCTGAATGCAATATGGATAAAGTGTCGTGTTAAAACGCTGCGCGCCGAACCAAGTCCCGGAATCGAGAAAACCGACTGACCGTAATGACACGGCATCGATTGGGTTTACTAGTAATTGTTTGTTGCGTGACAAACTTGGCTAGATTGAGGACCATGATTAGTAACGCACCTGAGGCACCAACATGAACCCACCACTACTAACACCACTACTTCAGTAGTGCGTAACGCAACCGCTGTAAAATGCAAATAACGCGTAACCAACAACAAAAAATGGCAAAATGCAACAAACTGCACTCTGCAAATATATGGCATCATTTTGGTAGCTGCATAGCGTGCAATTATTGGAGGTCGGACACCTTCATGTTCACGGAAAATGCATTAAATATTCGGTGGCTCACTTGATAGCCGAGTCACGTAAAGGCCACAGCACAATCCGTTATAACGTTGACAAAATATAATACCGCTTACAAAATTCCTTCTCTAAACCTTATATAAATTCCAGACACAGCAAGGAACTTTTCAAACCAACAATTTATAAATCACGCATAATGGGGTGAAACTTAAATCAACTAATGGGGAGAAAATCATGTTATTCGATGTAACTAACAGGGTGGCTACTAAACAAGTCTGACAAATAATCACTCTTCTCCATAACAGTAACTTTGCAATATTTAAAAGCAGTATTAACATTATATGCAGGAAATAAAATACTCCGCGAAACAACCGCAATCTAAGAAAATCCAATGTATTACGTATTACGCACACGTGACGTAAACTTTCTTATTTGAACTTAAACATCTGCATTTACAGTGCATATGCGTAACATGAATACACGATAATACGAACAAGTTAGAAATCTATACTTACATCTTCCAGTTTTGGGATGATATCGGAGAGTACATCGCACACCGTCTCCACATCCGACATGACGGTGAGCACTCTGTTTTGTTGGCACAACGCAGGAATGCAAAAAGAAACAAGAAACATTGCATTAGAACACAACAGACCACTATAGTATCTTGACAATACAACTTTAACATCTTCCGCCATGCCCCTTTAAGACCGACAAAATACTGTCACATTGTAGTTATACTACGTAATCTCACAAAACATATCTCTAAAAATAAAAATGGAGTAGGACCACTTCACTTCAACTGGAATAGCTCAACTAATATAACGCTGAAGTTACTTTCGAGTCTGGGGAGGATACAAGGGACCGGTACACGGCTCGCAAGCTAATTATCATCTTCGTAAGGCCGGGGAACGGAAGGACAACAGATCTACAATTTCCTATCACCTTATTATCCCTTACTGGTTTGGCACAAACTACAAAAAGCAGGAGGACAACCATATAGGGACACTTGGTATCATCGGTGCTCGTGTACCACGTACCCCATAGGTACGGACTCGGGTGATGCAACACGGGGTTGGAGGAATAAGGCATGTGGGTGATTGGGTTATTGGTTTTGAGGGATTGTGCGAGGGATTTTTGGGGGAAGACATAAAAAAATATACGTGGAAAACACGCCACCAGGTAAAGGTTTAGATCTCTGTCATCAATCTATGAGCGATTAAATGTTAAAATAGTGCACCGATAACTTGCAAATCATGGTACTGCGTAGTATAATCGTATATTATATCTGGTTCCATGCGTGCAACGTTAATGGTCAATTTCCATTTGCCTATTTGCACACGCAACTGCAACTTTGCTGCGTCCGATGAGGCTCGGGTCATCACCGTCCTCATCATCATTTTGCCTTCCTATTTCACTTCCAAAATATATCTCTCTAAATGTCACATTTCTATTTTACTATCTAGTGGCTGGAGAGACCACACGTAGAAGGGGACAATACGGATATACGTATATATAGGTAATACGACAGTTAAAACAAAAATAACCGCAGCTACAGAAATAAAAATCAACAATTAAATGATTATCACTGAGACGTCCAACAAATAATAGTAATAATATACAGCAGATATTCGCTTACAAGGACCCCGGTTACAGTGAAACACAAATTAGGGTACACGTTAAAGACAGAAGAATACGGTAGATTCAGCTATAGTTCAACATTGGATCTTACTGTATTTTAAAATAGATAGAAGAATATTTGTTAGTGAGAGATAGTTTAATAGCATACTGCATTGAAGATGTAACCATTCAGAACCAATATTGTGGAGTTCACTATAAGCAGAGTCTTCTGTACAGGTTCACCCCAATTTACGCGCAGGACGTTTTACCTGAAATAAGCTGTCAAAATAAGATTATAATTGAACATTCTCATATAGTTAATATTTTAAAACTTATGCCATGTATTTAATAGTAAACCAGTTATTTCACTTATGTTCTATCTCACCCCAATCATGCAGGAAGTCCTTAGAAAAATTAGGAAAACTTACGCATACTATAAACATTGTGTAATTGTATAATTAATAAAATAACAAATTGTTAATAATAATAATACTATGTATAGATAGTCTGCACAGTTAACGTTTATGGCAATAAACTACATGCTTCGGATTAGATCAGTGTTTTCAATGATCTACGCACGTTCTTGCGCGCCATTCAACTGAATAATCCTTATGTATACTAAACTACAGTCTTATTTTATCTACTCTCATATCCATCCCATATCCATCCACGAGTGAAATGACCTGCCACTGAGGATTTTCTGCAAGATCGGAATGGGATATTATGCTATTCCACCGAAACAATTACGCTGACAAAATATTTGGTTTGCGTAACATAGTAGAAAACATTTGGATGAAATGCGTTTCATTTGTACATAATAATTTAGTTGAATTAAATACATATGTTTTTGAGCAGAACTGAAGGTCTTCACACCGACAGAAACTTCCACGTAACTACCATTAAACAGCACGTAAAACCTTTTTCAAAACTGAGGAAAATTGTATTTTTGATAGAGGTTTATTTATTAATATTGTAACTGATCCAAAGCAACAGTTTTATTCTATTCTATTAGATAAAGTAATGTTAGAAAAAACTACTGCTTTGGGTCTATTACGGAAATTGCAACGTCGCGCCGTAAATCGGGGTCTACCTGTATAAAATTACCGCATAGGTACTTTCTAAAATATATATCGTATATAATAGCATAATACAACTACCAATACGTAAATCAAATGATTAAATCAACAAGAAATAAAACAATTGGATGGGATGCTGCATACCGTTCAGGCCCAGGGCAGTCGGGGACCGTTACGCTCGCTTTGAACTGGTCAGTTGTTGGTTGTGGTTGTGGTCGGTGGTTGGTTGGTTGGATAGATGGGGCCAACATACGCATTCCAGGGTTTGGGGTTGGTTTACAGGGGCCGTGGGCCACACGTCAAGGAGCCAAGGAAGAGCCGGGGGTCCGCAGAGATCAGATCAATCGGGCCAGGAACAGGTACAACAGGAACAGGATCAGGACCACCGAATCGATGTTGAGCATGGAAGTAGTGGTGGTGGTTGTGGTGGACATTGGGGGAACGCCCCATGAATCCGTAGATCAGTGTGTATGTGTGGACCGGAGATGGACAGGGTCACGTATCCGTATCGGGGATTCGTAGAAGGGACCGGGCCAGGCCAGTCGTCGTATTCGTAGAGATTTTCAGTGAGGGAATGGGTTCATAGGAGGATGGATAGCAGATCACACACATACACATAAACACATACATTCACAGGCATTTACACACATAGGAAATAAAGAGTTGTCGTTTGCGGTGAAAGCAAGTGGGGGAATGATGGTAAAGGGGTAAATGTAACAGTGGGATTGGGGGGGGGGGGGCATTAATACAAAGTATAGGTGCCATTTGGTTGGTTGGATGAATGGATGGAGAGGAAAAAGAGCAAGTGGAGCAAAAAAGATTCCGTTCAACGTTCATTCAACGTAGCAGCAGCAAGTCGGGTAAAAGTGGGATGTTGTCGTGATGAAATAAGGGGGACAAGAGTAACCCGCAATCAGACCAAAATGGTGGATGAGGAATTGGACAGGAACAAAAACGGAAATGGGAGGATAAAAGAGAAGAGGGGAGAAGAGAGAGAGAAAGAGAGAGAAAAAAAGAAATAAAAACCTTCTGTTAGAAATAATGCATGAGAGAGTGGCATTCATCGGATGAACCGTGACACTCAAATATTAACCTTATTCGCCAATACATTATTTATAAATATACGGATACAGTCAAAACTCAATGAACCCAATAGCAAAGGGTGTACTTCAATCAACTATTCACTTCTAACCATAAACACAGTCTTTAAATTTTATATAAAATTGTATTTACCGTTACGGCAAACTCAAAACCCTCTTCGGCAAGTGTTTTTCATAAAAAAGATCAATCACTACATGAGGTTTTACAATATAATCGAGTTTTGACTGCAGCAGGGCAACTTTAAAAAAGATAAATCAGTTAGAATAAGAGCAATATAAAATGGTGAAATTAGAGATAAACGCCGCTCTCACACATCCTGCTTTTTCTCTTTGACCGAGAAATAAATTTACTGGGATGGATCGATGGACAGCTTACTTGCTCACTTGTGCGTGAAAAGGCCAGTAAGATTTCACACTTTCTTTCCTTTTAAATAGATTGATCAGAAAGGTATCTGGGCATAGAATTATGATATACAGCAACGGGTTGCTTTTAATTCACTTGCTCTGAAGTTAAAGCCTGCCATGGGCCGCACAGTTAGAAATTTGCATGCTTTATTTAGATTGCAGTGTGAACTGAATGAATGGCAATGCAACCGAAGACCACCAACAGCAAGTCCTTTCCATAACGTTATTCCATGTTTCAAACATCACAACTAATATGAATGAACTGTTTTAATTCTGTTCGGATACCATTAACATTCATTGTGTAAGTTAATATTGCTCATTTTAAGATAATGTATTTAAAAATGAATTGAGAAAACAACTGAAGTAAAGCCTTGAAAAACGATTCAACTGCATTTCATATGTCCGTAAACATAGGAGGGTGGAGATGACCTTAAATTGCGTATACTATATAGAATGTAAAAACCCATTTCTAAACCCATAAGGGTACAGAATTCATTCATTCATTCATTCATTCATTCATTCATTCATTCATTCATTCAAGCCGTTTTAAAAACCAACAATGCACACAAAATTACGCAAATACACACCGTGTTTTTTCAGTTATTAATTTAAAAATGAAAATAACAATCCATAAATAAAAACTATTATTCAAAACAATGACGGTTCATTTTGGTTAAAATGTCAATTGAATCGTTATTAAAGGCTGTGCTTCATTTAATACGTGAAGGTTTGCGACCATTACGAAACAAAAATCTTCAAATAGAAAAATTCCAGTTAAAGCATTTGATGTTCAACTTTTCACTGAAACTCCACTTCACCATAACTTATTCATGAGTTACATTAGCAGTTGCTTTCCAGTGGTCAACGGCTGCCTGCGAGAACTTGCAACGGCCAAGTTACGCTCTTCTTCCACTCACCTCAGATCTCAGCCGGGATATGTTACTTCCACCTTTGCCAATAATTGCTCCGGCATTCTAGATGAGAAAAAGGAAAAAAGAGAACAAAATGTTGAGTGCTTTAAACCAGATAGCAGAAACAACACACACGTGTATTGATTTCTATTCCACGCAACTTCGCCCATTCGCTGGTTCAGCGAATTCAGCTCTAAAGCAAAACGCCATTGCGACTTCAAACCAACGGCAGCAAAATACAATCAATTATTCAGAAAAACGGCTTGGCTTCAGTCGGTTACCAAGACCCAAGTCATGAATCAATTATGGCCTCAATCGCAGATTAAGTATCGATTAGGTGAGAGACTTGGAGCCGCCGCTGCGAGTAGCCGCTAGTCAATATAATTACTCATTCTGCTTAACCGTCAAGTCTGTTTGACGTGCACATCACTATTACATTTCCTCTGCTACACCATGGTTGCACCAAAGGTTTCCTCATCATCCAATCACCGTCAGCTTATTTCCTTCTATTCGCACCTTACCTATCACCTTGCGCTTCTAAACTTCTACGCATTCAGAAACCTTTCGCTACATTTACGGATTCAAACATTTCTAGACTATACAAGATACAGAAGGTGGAAAGAAAAACACCAGCAAGTCCTTATCCCTTCCGAACAAACTCCACAACCCACACAAGATCACAAATCCTATCGGTCCACACAAACCGATAATCTTGCGTGCGCGGTTGAGTGAGCGAAAGAAGCAAGGATTACGTTTGCCGGACAACAGTCACCCAACCAAGCATCTTACTTTGCTGGGGATAAGAGCTCGAAGCTCAACCCGTTGTCCGCTGCTAGTTCCTCCACCTCCGCCGCTGACTGCACTTCCGGTCACACCACCACCCTGGGATCCACTTGGGCCTTGCGCTGCACCGGCACCTCCTCCACTTCGGAATCTCTTCTGTGGGGCGTCGGTGTTGGCCAATTCTTCCTCATCCTCAACGTCTGAAGCGCTTCTTTTCATTGCTATAACACCAGGCAGCAAAAAAATAAAACAAAGCAAGTCCTTTAGTAAGGGAAGTGACAGTTGTGCATCGATTGCGCGTTGCGTGCGGAGGAGGTAAAAAGAAAAAGGATGTAGTATTTTCCTTTTGGCAACATTCACATATTTCGCATTAGGATTGCCATCATTCAAAGCACAGCTCGTACCGTCTATCGATTGGAAAAACCAGATTACAACATTTTTACCCATGTGAAACCCAAACTAATAAGTAAAACTCAATGTACCGTGTGCTAAAAATCAACTGAAAAACATTACATTATGCAGCATTGTGTTCTACCTTGGTTCTACCAAGGGATACATAAACTATTTTGCACCACTGGTGGATACAAATTGCTCTAACTCATTTACTAACGTACGGCAACCAGCACGTATCTGTCGTATCTTTAAAACCAACAATGCCAATTTGTAATTGTAACTACATTAGCTTTAAAGATAAAAGTGCAGTTTAGTGAAGTGAAGTACAGATAAGTAAATAGTATATAATTCTATAAGACTAATTTTACATTTAGCGGCAACGCGGAGTTTTGAAATAAATAGACAAATTAATTTATAATTTTAACTTATTCTTCCTGCATGTAAGTAACAACATTTGACAATTTACACATGCAAGCAACAAAACCTGTGATGAAGCTGGGGAAACAGAGAATCTAACCCGTGGAAGCTGATGAAAGCGACACGGCCTGATGCAGCTTCACGCGCCGATGAAACTAATTTCAATATTGACGTTCATTTCCCCTTCGAGACTAAGATCAACCTCTCAACTGTGCTCTGCACCCAGTGCTAGCCATTCTCCAACCTGCGTTGGCTTTAATCAAGTCATTCCGGAGCACAAACAAAGCGCAACCGGGGGATTCATTTCGGAGTGGCACGCGCTGCCTTTCGCAGCACCGCAACACTAACACTAATACTGCATTGGTGTTTAAGCACCAAACTAGGCAAACATAGTGGAATAAACGGTTACCTAGGCTACACCTGCAGCTTGCCAAATGAGATAGAGAAAGAAGGGAGAGGGAAAGAGAAAGAACGTAACCTAGGCAACAACCGCTCCGAATCAAAAAGCCGTTGTACGGAGCACCGTGGAAGTGAAACGAAGAGGAAAAATGACACAAGACGTTCCCATTATTGACTAATTAATTAGCTAGCCAAGGTAAAATCCCCCACCCCACTACTCTGCATTTTTAATTGATGACAAAAAGACGTGAAATGAAATTTGCTTCTGATCTCTGGAGGCAAGTGCGGAATCAAGACATGACGCGACACGAGTGCCAACCACTCTTGATCAATAACCATTTTTCTGCACTTATCGCATTTTGCCAATTTGCTCTTTTACTCAAGCCACCCTGGAAGGGACAATCTCCTCCTCCTCCCTTCCCTTTTAATGGATGGAAATTGCAATATTTTTCAAAAAAACACACAGCGCCAACACTCCAGAAAATCATCTTCCAAGAGTGGATGTTCGCAACGGATAAAGCTAAGGAAACACACAAAAAACCTACTCATATTCTTGCTGGCATGCAGTGTTGAGACAGAAAGAGATAGATTGTCGATACACACAGAGGTTATTAACGAGGCCAGCCAGGCTTATTTTCTTGTGCGCAATGGGACAACGCAGCGCAATGGTTTTTGGCAATCGAAGAGTAATGGCGGAAACGATGCAGCTGTCGCAATTAGAATCTGTCTCACGTTGGGACCAGCAAAAACATGGATGAATAAATGCCACCAATAGCGACGACAACAAAGAGGAAAAGGAGGGTTGGGAGCCAAAAAAGAACCGATCACAAATGTATCTAATCGATTGGTTTGCCTACTAGTTTCCCTCAGAGAAATACTCGGATCAGGTTAATCACATATCCTCTTGTAATCAAAGAAAATAACCAATTAGTACTTAGAACCTAAACCACATGGCACTCAAGCATTTTTTTGTGAAGTCCACGGAGACCATTCCGACGTACCGCCGTTTCCAACGAGCGATAAGAAATTTGTTAACGTGAACAAATTTCAATTAAGTGTCCATGTACGTGGCAATTTTAAAAGTATTCTGCTTGTATTCATTACATCTAACTGTATACACCAACAAGGAAATCTTTGGTGCTCTGGATAGCATTAAGTTAACGGAAGGTTACGTTTATCGCGTGCAATTTCAGCCAACATCTTGCAGTAGTCATTCTTAAAAAGTTAAAAGGTACAGGTTTTTTGAAGCTTCAAATCAGATTGCAAAAGAAATAACCATGTAGATGACAAATAAAAGATAGGGCCATTTGTACGCAAAGGCAGCACTTCTTTGTTCACGCGCAGCGCTAGACTTCCTATCGTTCTCATCGCCAAACTTCCAACGCTTAATCCAAAGCGCTTTTCAGAGCGCCATCTGGTGGTATTAACAGTGAGCAACGTTTATCAGAAACTAGAGGATAGGATGACATATTTCTACATGAACTAACAAACTTATCACAGTACTGGGCTTAAGATTAAAACATGCAACATCCGTATATATTCTGGAAATGTTAGGGGAACAATTGAAACACAGTCTCCAAAAACGTTTGAATGAACATTTTAATGATTGTTAGTTCAACTGCATTGGCAAAATCACAGTCTGAATGCAGACATGCATAGTTCTCAATGATTATTATTTATGGAGTGTTATTATCCAAGGAACAATGAGAAATGCAGCAGAATGGCTGTAATAGATTGGCTTCAGTTCTAAAATAGACCAGCAATAAATTATTCTGTAATAAATCACACCACCACTGACTGCCATCAAAGACCCAAAAGAACATTTTTCATTGCAACACTCTGCAAAGGATATGATTTAGATCTGGTTTTGTGAAGAATTACAAATTGTTCCTTTGCTCACTTGCAAGTCCTGCACATAAGTAAGTTACACATTTAAAAATATGGCTGTGATTTGGAGACAATTTGTTCAAGATTGTATTACAAAATATAAGTTACATAATTAAAGTTACAGAATAAATTTAGCATGGAAAATATAGGGCTTTTGCCATGAATTTTTGTGTTCAAGTCCACTTTACTGAACACACTATAGCCTACATTTTGTGCAAAAATCATTAATGCCCACTTCTGGACATTTGCACTAATAGTTTTGCCGAAGAGTCCTTATGGTTGCAACATGGCCAATCGCAATAGAAACGGACAGACTGAGAGGGTAAGCATGTCTATTAGCGGTCAATGCATCCCTTTGGGGCGTTTGTTTTGGCCGGTAACCATGGCAACCGAATGATCGACCTTAAACAATGCGTTGGGGGCTCAATATACATATAGTACATGTAATAGAGAGATATGGATAGGGACAGAGAGAGAGAGGAATAGAGAGGAAGAGGGGAGAAATTACTACGGCAATTACGTGGCATCAAATTTGACAGGCTGTTCCCACTGAAGGAATCATAGGGCAGAAAGCCTGATTCATTACCCAGCATCCAGCGAATGCATCAACTCGCATGCTTTCTTCTTCCCACAACCCGCCAATTATAATCATTTCCTTCATTGCGGTTTAAAATTAAGAGGAAAAATGGCCATTGCACTGACATGGAATATTACGAATAGATAGACATGTTATGTTCCTCAAGCTCCCTGGTGGTTCTCGTTGCCACCAACTCCGTGCTCGCGGTACGTCAGGGAAATCAAGCTTAATGGATGAGCATGTTTGAAAAGGTGAAAGCCGTTCAGGCTAATTGTCATGCTATGGGCCTTTCCGGTTTACTTTAATAATTTTACCAAAAATCTATAAGTACATGCTATGTTGCACAATGTAATTCTGCAAGATCCGTAGAAGAATGTGACATCATTTATGCATGTCCCCCCACATACAAGATGAATTGGCATTTTGTTTTTTAAAAGTGTAATGCATGTACACATGTAAATAACAAAATTGAATCTTATTTCTCACAACCCTGTCATATCCTTCTGCAGCATTCTAGTTTCATTTTCTTTTCAGATCCAATTTATTTTATGTATTATCTATGGAGAAAAAACAACAAATATAACAATTCAACAAAATTGAAATTGGTGTGTAGAAACGCCCCTTCCTTTGGGATATGCCACATATAAATCTACTCAAAACGTGTGCATACATGACCAGGTACTATGTACATATGAAATTCGTTACGCGCTGCGCAAATGCGAAAAGGTAAATTTTGAAAGGTGCAATTTCAATTAACGGTCATATGGACAACTTCGGTAAAACCCAGATTTATTTATTAATCCGATTAGCATATAATGCATATTTTATTTCATTCGACTCCAGCAATAGAGTTGTTGATGAACTACATCAAGAGTGTGCAATGCAGGGAAGCACAAGGGGTCGCTTTTCAAATAAACATATTTCTTCAAATCTATTCAAAGTTCTAAATCATTTGGCATTAATTATTATTGAAATTAATATTCATTAAAGCAAAATCAAAGTATTTGTTTACGGTAACAAAACCAATAAATTAGTGAGAATTTACTATAATCAATTAAGACAGGTAATACAGTGTTAATACAAAATGTTCAAAGCATATTTTGCACCTTTTGACATTTTGCTAGATATTTATTTATTAAATGACAATACTATTTTCCATGACAACTAATTTATATTGCAGATATAATTCATGATAATTTTAATTTAAAACACATTGCAATTGCTTATTATAAATATTTATATTAATTTCACTTAGTATTCCATTTTCCAGGTACTACATGATTAATTAAATGTGAAATTTCAGAATACATGGCTTTAAAATGGAGAATTTGGAGATTTTATTTATATATCTTACATATTTTGAGTGAATCCCCGAATTCTACTAACATCAGCTGATAACTATAATGTAATAGGCAAAATAGATTGATTAAATCCCACGGTACTAGTTAGTATAAGCAAAGGGGGAATAAATTATAAACGGAAATAATGTTTTACAATATACAAAGTAAACACGATTAAACGATTAAAAGGACGATATCAAAATGGTTGCTGTGTTTCCAAGTGGCAAGATCACAAATTGAATTTACTACACAATCGATTATCATTTTTTTCCTAACAGTATTACGTAGCCAGTATACGCCACACTTACCTGACTTTACATTATTGATTTTTATACACAAAATGCAACTATACAAGGTTTTCTGTATGAAGAACTAAAAAATCTCGGTTTTTAACAATGTATTATAACTTGCCACAATAATCCACTCAATATCAACTCCAATTACATTGATCCAACTCAAATTCAAGATCCTGTCAAAGATGGCAAAAATAATTATGTCCCAAGTACATAACATAAATATATATAAAATCTCAATTGGGCATATCTATGTCAAAATGCATTCAATCACTTTACTGCATAAATATAAATAATATTAATCAGAATTATGCTGGCTGCATCATAATTTATGTGATTTTGCAAATACATAGTATAAATAATAACTAATTTTGGGTAAAATGCTAGTTAAATCATTTTTCGATGTTGCGCTTCATTCATTCAATTGTAATAAAAACTGATTACAAAACTTGCCTTTTACATTTGCATATACGTATTTAAATAGCAAAGATTTATAAAATAGAAACTGTACAATTTAGGGAAATAGTCTGTACATAATGTGTTTTCAAAATTTATGAATTTCAGATTTACAATCCGATAACCGCCACGATGTATTCAAATAAATCTATATTTCCACTACTGAAATATCAAATCCTATACTTCCAAAATGCTGTTTAGATATTTTTCAGGGTAGCAAGTATGATTTTCCTAAGCGGTATCGATTTTGAGGATCAGTGGATATCAATTTATACGAAACCAACCCGTCGAAAGGAGCACCACCACCACCACTCACCCAAAAAAATAACATTCCCAACTGATCACAACCAATGCCCCGTAACAATGCTTCTCCTTTATCATATCCTTACCGTTATATGGTTCAAGTGAAGCTATTATCAACCGGTACCGTTGCGTAGACCTCTGCGGCAGACCGAACCATCGCTGCGGTCTTCGCGCTAACTATCACGGTACTCCATACGGTAACCGGTAAGGTAGGCCAGTGACAGTAGGATAGTACGGCTGACAGACAGATATTGAGATAGAGAATGCAAGGTTGGACAGTTACTATAGTCTATGGGGCCCAAACCAACCGAACAACCAACCAACGGAGAGCTGGATGGATCGGTTCACTCCATTGCCGGCGCGAAGGGATGCAGCGGAGGAAAGCAAGTATAAAACATGGGCCAAGATTATTGGCTGGCAACGCTTCAACATCAAATCCGATGGGGGTGAGTGACATTAAAGGGGCAATCTCCTAGTGGGACTCATCATTTCAAACCACGGCTTGTGCGTCGCAGTCACAACACTCGCAAACGTGCCAAATTTCTAATATTCTCCCTTTTATTACATTACAATCTACTATAATTAATAAACTCAATATTTTTGTACATAAATACATTATTCCTGTTTAATTGATCAGTTTAAAGAGGTATAGTTGAATTGTGACTACTTGCTTCTGTCAGTATTTGCTCACACACTTGATATATACCGGCACGTTACCTTTATGAACAGCTACATGTACCCCTTCGGAATGGAAATAATTCATTGTCCCAGGGTCCCTAATTAATTTACTTCAATTCCACATGATAACATTCCCAGATTTCTGAAAGATAAAGAGAATGTCAGAAAAAGTGAAATTACTGTGGGTAATGTCCGTGTGACAATGACAGTTTCTTGGAAGTTCCCTATTAACTCGCTGCACATTGCACATCGATTTGTTGACCAGGGTGTAATCAATCGATTAATGATGTACACCAATTTATTACACTCGAGCATATTTCCAGTGTAACACAGCAGACATGATATTCCATGTTTGACTTTTATTTCTGACTCGAATGTTTGCACGATGCAATAGAAAAATCCGCGGAAGAAACACACATTTCTTTCATATGCATTAGTTGATATTGTGGACAACTGTTTTTCTAGCTAGCATATGCAAATTTACATTATCTTTCAACAGTTAATTGGTGTTTCCATGTTTATCGATAACACTGTTACGCGTACAACGCTGCAACTCATACATATTTTACGTACTAGTATATTAAATATTTTCAGCTCATTTGCTTGAAAATGCTACTTATTCATCATAAATTCCTAAACCAATACAATGTAAAATGTTAATGAATGGAGCACGCAAAGTGAACGGAGGGGAGTGTCCAACGCGTTCAACAGCAGTAATTTTTCTCAACGCAAGTGCTTATTATTGTAAAAATATTTGCAAAAAAATTAAAAAGAGTGCCTTTCAAAAAACATAATTGTAGAAATTGTACTGAACAGCTATATGTCAGGTAATTATAACAAATGCATCTATAAGATTAACTATAAACCACTGGTTTCCATTGAACGTGATGTACACACCCCTCCTTTCAAATGGCAGATTATCTTAAGTTGGCACTTTTTGGTACGCCACCTGCTTTTGGAATTATGAAACATACATATGGGCAACTGGTGGATAAAAGTCTTAGCGTAGCATGGGGTTACAGTGAATAATTACAATTTTGAATAATGTTAATTGGCATGGCGTGACACCACCCAAATTTGAGGGATTTCGAATCTTGCGCATGTCACATGCACATATGCAAATTAAATTGCTTCTCAATTAAAGTAATGTCTTGCGTGGGGGTAAAACAGGGTATGAAAAGAGCGCTACAGTATTTCTAAACCTACGTCTACATTTCATTGTCCAAAAATGTGCATTCACTTTTCTCGCGGCATAATAAACGAATACGTACAAGTGAACTTTCGTAATCAACATCTTTACATCAAATTCACTTTTTTAGTTATAAGCTGGTTGAAAATGCAAATATACTTTATCCAAATGGAGTGAAACCAAATAAACTGTTGCATCAATTAATTAAGCATTTGATGATGTGACCGCTCCGAGTTGCGTACAATTTACTGATATCTTGCAATTAAACAGGATACTTTTAAAAACCAGGACAATGCAGGGCTGTATAAGAAAAACAAGCCATATGAAAAACCTAAGTTTTTTGGGTACTAAGTTTAATGCAGAAATATATAAACTTAGTAAAAGACCCGATTTTGCCTCAATTCGCGCCATTTAAAAAAAAATTCCGGCCGGGATCGAACCGGAGACCTTACGCAAACACACAAACACCATTCATGACAAACGTATAGAAACTTAGTAATAATTTAGCAAATTATAATACATATGTAACTCATCTTCGTTAAAATCATAGACTTCATCTGAACGCAGTCCACAAAATAACTACAGGGAGGATTCAAAACTGTCACCTGTTCGATGAGAATCCGGAGCACAAGGGATAATGGAAGGTCTTTGGAAAGAATAAAGTGTATGCAGAAATGTAGTTGAATAAGAGAAAATCTTAGTCAAAGATGGTTGCGACTGGGGAGAAGTACGTGCGATTTGATCTTGTGAAATTTTAATGCGATTTCTAGTGCGTAAGTAAGAAGGCGAAGAGAGATGTCGCTCAGGGAAATCCACCCACCCCAACACCATCACAGCCACCGTTCCGTTACCTGGCAACAGCACCAACAATAGACACCGTACACAAATGCCTACTGTAAGTGTACAGTATACGGTCTTCTTGAGATGAGAAGAGTGGAAGCGTGAAAATGCCACACGGAAGTGCTGGCCGTTTGCTGCGTTTCCGGCCACTGGCCACGCCCCCTTTACACTAACACCACTACCGCCACGCCCATTAGTCAGTTGTCTCGGACATGGTAACGGCAAACAAAACTTGCCGTTCGTACGGTCACCAAAGACATATTATTCGCATTTTGTAATGGTGCGCGGTCATTACACAGCGTCACAACATCAATGTTCCGCGATTACGGAACGGTCTTTCGCAACATACCGGGACGAGATGGCCACGAGATGCTAGGTAAACATCTAGCACTCCACGTTGAGCCATTTACAACTCTCCCGACAGGTTAAGTATTCTTACGGCCATACCACATTAAAAGCACCGAAGTTAAGCAATCTTACCTCCAAATTCTGTCATCTTCCTCGGTGGCTGTTAACTACAAGACTTTGAACTGCTAGATGTCTTGATGTTGGACTTCTTCCACGTCAGTTGTTTTGGACTGGCGTCAGTCAGTTCTGCGGAATAGGAGTAAATAGAGTTACTGTACAGTAAAGACTAGTGGTTTACGATGGGAACCGCGATGGCTGCCTGCAGCCCGCGACAAAGTCCCCCACAGACTGCAACTTCACACGTCACCCAATGTCGGGTATATATTGTCGAGTCAGTGTTCAACAAACGAAGCCCATTTAACATTTAAAGTGTCGCGATTGGTCGCCGCATCGGCCCATGTCTCGCCTTTCTGCCCAACACTCCACCCCACGTAGTAGGCCGGGGTTCCCAGGGATCCCGGAACAGTGTAACCATGGCTACGGCGTGCCAAAACCAAAACACAGATCCGGTGTTCGGCTTTCCATACCTGTTTCCCTATGAATTACTCATTGTACCGAAATTCAATCGAACCGAGGCTGGCCTGTTTTACTTGCGGACACCGGTTCCCGCTTACCTTCGCGCTGGGGATATCGGTTCCGCGGCGTGCGTGGTGGGGGTTTGGGGTTTTTGTTGGGACAGAGGTTGGAACCAGTGTACACTGTGCACACAATAGTGGGACAAAAAAGTGCCACTATGCAAGTATCGACCAGAGCGGTGCTAGGTGAGCACGCGATCGCTTTGGCTATTCCATGGCAACCGTGGCCGGGGTCCACCTCTTGCTCTCTTCGCTCCCGACATCACGTGCAATTGCAGATCGAATTGCCGATTGTGGATCGAAAGTTTAAAAATTACACTCTACCTCACAGTGCAAAAGGAAATCATTATTTCGACCTAAGTTCCCATTCGCTCTAGCAAAATTCAGTTGTCGCAAACATGACAAACTCTAGCGAGAAATATTTTACAACAAACAAAAAGTTTATCTTCAATTCCTGTAATTAAAATAACTATTTTATACAGGGTCTAAAAGCATGCTTAAATAATTTTGGTGTGAAGTAAAACGTGTAAATTTGGTTTTTAGAATACACTGCATCACGCGTACACTGGAGTCATCAAGAAATCAATAATGCAATCCATAGTGATAAATACTTAATGTGAGCAAATTCTTTTTATTTACGGATATTCAGCTCATCCTGCAATAATTACCAATACCTGTTTTACAATAGCATATATGCTGTTCTCATATAAAATCCCACATTTTTCATCGTTTCTTCAGCAGTTACACTGTAACTTATATTAATAGAAACACAAATTGATGTGTTGGCAGCAACAATTACATCCATGGGATCTCACAGGTGCATTTGCATAGCGACATCAATAGGTTTAGTTCTGCAAGTATTTTTAGCAATATTTCAGGAAATTTGAAGCATGCTAATGGGCATTCATTGTGTTTCTTGCACCCTGCACGAATCTTAACTTACAAATTATTGACTAAATGCAGATGTGAAACATGATAAGCAGCTGATGTTTTACAAGCAGTTTGCACAAATGTCAAGATCCGATTTTTTCTCACCAGGTGGTGCAACAAACTCCGCCCACTATTGGTACTCTATTATTTCCTATGTCTATGCATGACAAAACAAAAAGCTTATTTTACCGTTAACACAGTCAAATCTCCTATATTAGCATTTTCAGAAACATTTGTTAATCAAAAGGCTGCAAATTAAACCTCGCAAGCAAATATAATTTCTTCAATTTTCTCATTATTTTTTTAAATATAGGATAGGATGTTTTCCCAAAGATATAAATATTATACCTAATACACTTTAAATATTTTCTCTGTAGTAGGGCTATACAGGTAATTTGCATATTTATAATTCAACGTAGTGTGCAAATAGCAATCCATTACGATAACAAGCATCACCACAAAACACAAAAATTCAAATAAATTAATATGCAATTTATGATTATAAAGAATTTTTAATATTGCTAACTGTTATAACAAAAATATATAACTATACATAGGAGCATTTCTAAAATATAGGAATACTTGACAGTCTGAAGCTTTGCGGTAATTAATGTAATTGTCGCAAAGTCTTCTCCGCAGCCATCATAATCAGCTATCATTTTTAAGGTTTGCTGAACTATGCTGATAGCTAAGCATGGTGCACATTAAACCTTCCCCGGTTTAGTTGTTATCCTAGTTTTGGTCAGCATTAAGTCACGAATGCGACAAGATCATGGGACCGAAGCTATCGGGGCAAGTTGCGAGCAAGTGTTGAACGCACTCGGCATCTAATCCGATTTTACGCCACGCAACACCAAAAAGCCCATCAGCTTGTGTCCATTCTAAACATGCTTAGGCAAAATTACATGGATCATCTTGGATAGATAGGTGGATCCACCTATCTATCCAAGATGATCAGTTTGAGAATCTCGTTACCAGAATACGTCGGGCACTCAAGACTTGCGGATCCTGGAGTTCTTGCGCATCGACAACCGACAACTTAGCGGATCTGGATGGCTGCTATCGAGTGGAACTGACAGAATAGACCACCAGCAACCATTGATAGTGTGGTGATGGACAGGAGAAGATTGAAAAACATGTTCGCCATCCATAACAATTACTCTGCAGATTGCCATCCATTGCACATCTTTGCGCAAACTCCTAAACTAGGTGGCACTGTCATCGCAGTGGCTTCACATTTTCCCAATCCAGCACATTCATGTCCTTTAATTCCTTAAATAAAGGATAGGTTTGCTACTACTGTGATTAATAAGTAATATTTCTACAAAAGCTAGTCATTTTGACACCTGCAACTTGGCTCCGAAAAGACAAACTCCTAAGAACTTCGCATTTGGCATAATTAGTTTTCTTCAAATCCTTTCACCAAACATAAAATACCTAATCATTTTGCTATATTTGTGTCTACATAGTGATGCTATATTTAGAATACTTATGTAGATTGGTACAGAGTGACACAGCGGAGACACCGAATCCCTAGCAGTAGGCAATTTGTATGAAATCATTGTAAAAGCAAATTTCGTATCATACATTTAGAAGACTTACTATACTATATATACTATACCAAACTATGAATAATGGCATGCCATAAATTGTCTAGCACTATGTATGAATTCAAACCCTGAAGCTCATATGGTAAACGTACACCGATTTTGAATTGAGAATTCCGTTGCTATGCACATACAAGAAATCGATGTAACATTTTTTCTATCTCCTGTATCTCCTTTCTTATGTCAACAGTACCATAAACAGGAAATAAATACACTACTACATAACAGAAACCACATTAGAATGCCGATGCATAATGCCCCAAGCTCATTTTGCTGATATTACAACTGAGTCATATTATCCTCAAGAAATACTATAGTATTAACTAAATAAAAGTTACTTTCATGTCTTTTATAATTAACTATTTTTTGGTATGAACCAAATAACTATTGGAACGAAATTCACATGAAATGAGACATTCTTCAACCGTGCTTTCGGCAACTCCTCCGCACGATGAACCAATAATGCTATATTGCGGAAAGCATACTTGCAAAAGCCAATTTTTCCCCTTCGAAAAACCCAATCAGAACCTTCAATCCAAAACTTAACTACTGTACAAACTAGTCATCTAATGACTGGGTCATTCCATGTCAACTCAACCAGGGAGTTCACCACACCATCTCAGAATTGATTCATATTTTTTGTACGGATAG
>JAQFZQ010000493.1:0-32060 GCA_034696005.1 Glomeris marginata | reverse complement strand
GGGGGGTGGGTTATGGGGAGGGAGGGGGGTGGGGGAGGAGGGTTTTGTACAAACATTCTCCATTAGATTTGAATTACTATATTTTTCATTTTTCTTTTTTCAGTTTTTTTTTTATTTTATTGTAAATAAAGTTGCGAATTTCGCTCCCGATACAACTAATTTTCCTCTGAAACCTTGCTAGATTGCAAACATACACACATTTAATTCATTCATGGAAATGTTTTTATGAGTGTTCAATTTATGGTATTTGTACCCTATATAAAAAATTGAAATAAATGTTCTTAAAAATTTTGTTTTATCACACAAGTCATGATATTTTGCTAAATATGCATGGTCATGAGAATCCTGATATTTTTTATTCGAATACCAGTATACACCCTGTACAACCAATGGAAAAGTTCACAATTTTTGATAATTTTTAAATGTGTGGAAAATTCATAAACGACTTTATGAACAGGATGCCATTCTTCCACTGTGTCTTCCATGCATGGTCATTTTGAGTACACTGCATTAAAAAAAGTAACAAAATCAATAAAATCAGCACTTTAGATAAAAAAAGTTATTGTGCTTTTCTGTATTTGGTGGAAAAACTAGCACTGCGGGTCGCATTAGGCCCGCATCTGCATTCACCTGACCTTTAAATCAAATTATTATGCATACATAATCATGGGAAAGGAAAATGGCTTCCACCGGAAACGCAAGTTTATTTTCTCCCGCTAGGGGCATTTGGGGAGTTGCAGGAGGAGGCGTGCCAGTACTGTGACGTCACATTGTGTGTAACCTGCCAGCACAGCAGCGATAAACACGAGACAAGAAATGCTGGCATCAAGTGGGAAAAAAGTGCATGTGACGTAAACATGTTCTTAAGAAACTACTGGCAGGGTCACTTGGGTGGCCCAAAGATCCTCAAACATTCAAAGATGGCGCCAGAGTTGAAATTACGCGTCAAAACTAACGATCCCGGCGAACCTTATTAACCTTGTGACCCATCTTGGTCTCCATCTTTACGCATTTCCAGACATTTTGGTCATCTTCGGTGATCGATTGCTCTTATATTAACTTACGCCCCTGTAAACGCCCACTGATGCTTTAATGTATAGAAACGGCTGCTAAAAGGGGCGCAAGTCGGAATGTTGCTAGCCAAATTCTGTTCAGCGGTAACATCCACAATGCGTTTGTAAAAATAGAAAGAAAAAAATGGAGGATCGGTGGCCATTCCCGGCATGCACTTCTGCTAGGCTTAGGGCGCCCTCTGTCGGCTAAGACAAACACTTTGTCGGCTTTTTATTAGTCGCAACGATTGATCATTTCCTGTGCACCTGTTTACGTTTGGTGTCCAACTCGTCTTGGCTCCTCCCACTACCCATCTGCGAACCACTTGTCACTGCGAGATGACGTCACGACTCGAGCCATGGCCACGCCTACTGCCGCTGTCGTATAATGAGATGCGTAGAAGATGCTGTGGGTGGAGCCTAACTTGGATGCGAGGTTATTAACGCGGAAAGAAATGCTAAAAAAGTAACAAAATGTACAAAAAACATTTGAACGGAACGGAAATGGCGACATGTGTTTCTGAACGAAGCGATTTTTAAATGCCACAGCCGGAAACGCGGCTTTAATAACGTCATTAGTAAAGTGTGTAGGGGAGCATTCGTAAATAATGTCAACAGGTTGCTGCGATCTAATAATATGATTCAAATAGAGAGGTGGGTGATCTTACAATGTATTCAATTGCTATTCAGATTAGATATCCAAGAAGTCAATATATTGGAAGACAGAAATGCATTCTGTTTAAGCGTTTAGACGGCATTCAAGATGGCCGCCGTCTTTATGAATGGAACGCGTGCAAGGCATGTTGTTGCGCAGGCGCGTGTCTCGTCTTTATACACGTCCAACCAGCTGCTACCATCTGTCCGTGTCCCTCCTCCCTGCCCCGCCCCACCCACTTCCGGTTGGACGTCTCGCTGCTCACACCGACCGGAAGCGCGACCGAAACAAAAAAGCCATGCGACGCAAACAGTGCGCAGTTGAGCATCGGCCAATCGCAAACGTTGCTCGTGTTTGTGGGCGTTGCCATCTTTTTCCTTCATTTTTTATTTCTTCAAATGCCAGACCCGGCTTCCTTTGCAATACTTTGGTTAATCAAACGGGCAATGTGCGGGTGTCTGCTGAAAAGAGGAAGTGGCCCTTCTCCAGGGGGTTGTGAGAAGGGTTTGGTGTCACTTTTTTCTTTATTTTTTTAAAGAGAGAAGTGAGCAACAGTGGCCACAACGAGCAATATGGCCGCCAAAAGGCGCCCGTTTTCTCGAGTGGCCACAAGTGGTTGCACCAGATTACTCAGTTATTCCGCCATATTGCTTATCCGTATACTACTTAGTGACGTTATACGAACCCTTAACGGTTAAACTTCCGGCTATTTCTCGTTATATTTGGTCTGCCTGCAATCAAGAAACAAGACACTAAAACACTAGGGGTCATCTAGTATTAACGTATCCTCCCACTCGTAAAATCCCATTTAATAACAAAGTCGTTGTAATAGTTTGTTGGTTGGTGGGAAGAATTGGACTAAAATAGATACGTGTATTTTTGTGACTTTTCTCGAAGACTGTGGGGGAAGTTTGAACATGTGAACATGTAGGGGAGATGATCTTTAAAATAGAACACATGAAAACTGAGTTTGTAAATTTTGTTGAGACTCGGATGGAAAATGTCATATGTGTGTTTAAAAGAATGAGTTACTATAATTGTGGCTGTACTTTATAAGAACTGGTTATGCAAATGAGGTGAATCGTATAAAGTCGGACGGGTTATTTTAAACATGCTAAAATTATCGGTGTACATCATGTGTTGCACGTGTGGTCCGCCATATTGCATGATTTACTTCTGAGAAATGGTTGCTCCACTTGATCATCTCTGCAATACTGATGCCAATACTGCATGTTGGAATTGCTTACATTGTTTTCAAGTTTGATCCCATTATGAGCAAACAGTGATGTATATATTGGTCATGTGACCCACCATAAGCTGTTATTTTTTTCTTAATATTTTTCGAATAGCTGAGCCACCCGCATTCTCCTAAACTTAGATCAGTATGTGAAGAAAAAGATGTTTCCTTCCGTGGGTCTTCTTCTTCTCCTCCCTCTCTGTATATATGCTATTCTGTATTAGCACGTGGCAGGGGAGTTCACCAACAGCAAAGTTTCCAACACTTTTTCATCCTTTTTATCCCCATATGCTGGTGTCAGATTACGCCCACTTGCACAATGTTTTCTTCAAATTTTAGATACAGCACCTATATGAAGGAGTTCAGTAAGAAAAGTTGGGAAAATGTATTGTAAAATATGTTTCATTTGGTCATACTTATGGAGCATATTATGTCACACTGGAAGTATAGTATTCCTTTATTTTCGATATCTTTAACAAAAATTGGTCATTATAGGCATTGTTATATAGGTGATAAATAGTTTCCAAACAAAGATTGAACTCATTAATTATGAGGAAAGAGGAAAATTGAAGAGCAGCATCGAAAAACGATTCAAGTAGGGTATGAAGTGGATGGATTGTACCACTCTTGATTGTACTATAATAACTACTTCGTAATTAATGAACTATGTTCATAAAGATGTTTCAAATTAACCGATTCTCATTAAATGTTGCTTAAATAGTTTTTCGATAGCTGTGTTTTCAGTACCGGTAATGCAATTACTGTAATATAAGGGGCTATATCTATAATATTATAATGATGTAGTTTCGAAGAAAATCGCCCACTTGTGCTTGTTTTTGTGACTTCATTTATAGATAGACCTTACAAAAAAATGTCTTAATCTTATATTTATTACCACATAATTCAAAAGTGAAGAACAAACAAAATGAAAGTTTTTTAAATGATGAATTTTTAAATTTGTATTTAAAGTATAAATAGGCCATTCTCGCAAATATGAAGCTGCATGGCTGCTGCTGGAAAACTTTTTCTAACTTGTGAACTAAAACAAAATATTAATTATGTCGTATGTAAAATATCGAGGAAGTTAGACTTGTTGAATACTTATTTTGCAAGGATAAATAGGAAGGAAGGCCAGTTTACAGTGTTTCGGTTGTTGGAGTGATCTCCATTGGTGAAGATAGCCGGGGTCTGACCACGCCCACTTTCTTGCAAGACGTATATATAGAGATTGGCCCGTGGCAGGCCCGTGCTTATTTTTCCGGGTGTCTTCTCATGGCCCAGCAGCACGTGTCATGAGTATAAGTTTGCAGAACTAAGCCAGGGCTAAATATATACCTACATATCTAAGTACCTACATATATGTGCGTGTGCGAATTTTCATCTTCAATCCGGCCGCCATCTTGTTTTCCACTCTTTCTTCACCGGAGGATCACCTAATAGACACTGCACCGAAATCTTTCTTCCCAAGGGAGTGTCCTTTTTTGTACACCTGTGCCCCTTAGACCTGGAGGATGCCTAGGGCCTTCCTCATCACTAATCGCCGATACAATTCGGTTGTGGAATACGACTCCAGAGGTAAGAATCTAAAATTCACTCCATTCTTATCCCGAAATGGAATATGTCCTAAATTTTCCAAAATTTCTTACAGTACTATTTATTTTTACGAATTTCTGTGTATAATGTCAATGTTATGAAAGTGCCCAATGCTCCCTTTGCATAAAAAAACCATTTCATTCTGGACATAGCCTGTTTTGCTCTTTACAGTTAAGCCTACTTTGCAGAATTGTGTTATAATAATATAATATTTCAGAAACAAGTCCAGAAAGGAGTGTGTCCACTGCAGAGGAGGAGTCCAATTTGAAAGCCACGCCTACCTGCGTGGGCATATCACCTTGGACACCACGGCCTTTTGTTGGGGCACCATTCGGACATCGTCATGGCCACTTGCATCTGGGACCTCCTCCACCTGCACCACTGCCACCATCAGGGCCAACAATGCCATTACTAGCACCATCAACAACAGCAACAACAACGGCAACAACATGCAGAAGATTTTGCGAAACACTCGATCGTTTCTACGCATTGAACAGCTTGGAACAATTGGCTGAAATCTCATTAGCCACTGCAGGAGGTCACCACCATCGTCACTGGGACCACCACCATCACCGCCACCACTTCCGGCCACGAAACACTCCATCGCCCCCTTCTGTCTCAATTGTCACCCTAACGCCATCACCATCACCCCCGTCCAGACACTATAACCACCACCAACATCAGCAACTGACCAACGGTTCCTCTTCACCCAACACTGTCCTAGTCAGACCACCATCTTCCTCTTCATCTTCATCCACTTCATCCAGGGACGCATTATGGGTCCTGGATGATGACTGCGACCATCACCAATGTGTGGAGGATGATGATGTCGATGACGACGACAACGATGATGACGATGGGTCGCTGGATGGTGGTGTGGGTGTCGGTGATTCTGGTGGTTCCAGTGGCTCGAGCGATGTGGGAGGACACGTTGGAGAAGATGGTCAAGGGGTTATGTTAGGTGGTCTGGGAGAAGCCCACATGTGTCCAGAGTGTGGAAAGAGGTACAGTACGTCGAGTAACTTGGCAAGGCACCGGCAGACCCACCGGTCAGTTACCGACAAGAAGGCCCGCAAATGTCCACATTGCGATAAGGTGTACGTGTCGATGCCTGCATTTTCCATGCATGTTCGAACTCACACGCAGGGTTGTAGGTGTCCTTTCTGTGGAAAGTGCTTCTCCAGGCCCTGGTTACTGCAAGGACACATAAGGACCCACACGGGTGAGAAACCGTTCAAGTGCCCGGTGTGCAGTAAGGCTTTCGCTGACAAGTCCAACTTGAGGGCCCATATTCAAACGCATTCAAACACCAAGCCCTACGTTTGTGGCAGATGTGGTAAAGCGTTTGCACTCAAGAGTTACCTTTACAAACATGAGGAATCGTCTTGTATGCGAATGCACAGAGCGACTGATAAACCCGAAATGTAGTGCTCAGTAATGGCGGATATGACCCATGCACCATCTTGGTTCCGTGCAATGTCTAATTGGGCTATAGACTTAAGTTCAGAGTGTCAACAGGTGGCACCAGGTGTCGCTCATTAATAACCACAGCATATAGAAATCTGATATGCTGCCAATGTTTGAGAGCGCCACGTGTTGGTTCGGAATGCAAGTTTGTGAAGAATTTCTTATTTTTAATTGAAAATGGCATTTGTAAACTTTTTTGTTACACTGCATTCCTAGCTGACTTAGATCCTTATTCGGGTTGATATTTAATTCAGATTGACGATTTACTGTCACCAGATGGCGTTGTATGCGCTGTGCATAAAGTGATGGGTTTATACAGAGGGTCGTACTGCATTGAAACCTGTCTATGGTGGAAAGTTTATCCGGTTCCTTGGGATTCCATCATAGACAGGTTTCACGTATATAAATACTATAGGCCCTGCATATGCAAAAACATGCCAGAATAATGCATGCGTTGCTATTCTAATTTGGTGAATTTGGGGGCTCGTCATTTCTTGATGGTCACGTGACGATGCCCAAAATTCCTAACTGGAGACTCTGTACATGACCTTCTGGAAGCTATACAAGAGCTAAAAGCGTCCTGGAATCTTGAAGGTTTCGGTTTTGTGTGATGTCTATGAATGTTTTCAGATATCTGTGACGTCATTTCCATATAATGCGCCTTTTTTGTAAGAAGGTGCACATCGACCAATGAGATGCATTCTGTCCAAAAAAAGTAACTTTTCATATGTTGGACCACTTGGATAGAGTATAAATGGTGGTCCTTCCTTATTCATGTTTTCTATGCCTCCGTTAAATTGATATCTACTATGTATTTACTGGCATTCCTCTGTAACATTTCCATAAGTATAGCTATGATATTTAATTTCTCGTATACGCAAACATAATTAACTATTACTCGACATTTAAAGTGCCATCTTTTGACTCGTTTTTACCACGTTATGTAACCGGCCCTTCGAATAGGCAGCTTTGATTGATGACGTCACCATTTATTTGCGCGAGGTGATTACATAATTTATTAACTAGTCGATTAATTATTGATTATAATTAATTGCGCCTTATATCAGTTGTATCCGTCCATACGATTTAATGAAGTTTCTAGTCACCATCTTATATTACACATGTCGAACCTCGTTACACAGTATTGAACAGTGTTGCATTGTTATTAGTATAGATGGCGCCACATAATATTGCTGCAAATTAAAATGCCCAAATTTTTCAAGTGTGTTATACAGGGAAGCATTTACTGCAGAGTGGGAAAGCCAACTTATAATATTAGCCCATAAGTTGTGACTTCCCTGTAGTATCATTTTTAAAGTGTAATATTAATAAAACAAAATTGTTTAAATTTTAACAATGAACATGTTTATTACAAATGCAAACTTTTCAATCTATTGTGTACAATTTACATGTAAATATGACGAGGTTCGACAATAAAAAAAATCCAAATAACTGTAGTTATTTTGCATTATCCCTATATTATTACATACTATGAACGGGATTGGTTACAATATATTAGGAGGAAACTAGTCATTGATTTTATAGTATAACTAATGGAACGCAGCTGTTTTTGCATGAAATTCTTTCGGTGCTGAACCGGTGAAACAATGTTGAAGTGTGTGTGTGCAAAAAGAGAAAGTTTTGTTGGGATGTTGCGGTGCATGCTGGGAGCGTGTGCTCGCGCATGCGCAACACGTCACATGGGACGTTGCCAGTTCACCGTTTCCAAAATTAGAACGCACCAAACACGCGCAAGACAACATCTTGTTGCGCCATTTTTTCTTTTCCTAACCTTTTTTCTCTCTCCATTTCACCCTCCAACCTTTTACTTTTCCCAAAATCTTGCGCAAACAACGTCTAGTTGCTGCCTTTTTATTATTGTAGTTCTTTTTTGTCCGCCAGGTTGACTCAACGCAACTTTGTAGTGTACTTTGTAGTATAGGTAGGTATATTACTTTGTAGAATGCAAGTTGGTTCAAATATGTATCATTTCTTCCTTGATATTTATGATTTAATCTACATATTAATTTATGTTTAAAACGGGAGGATGAGTTGATTCCTAGTCACGCCTCCTTAATTGTTTACGTCATCGCATTTATCGATATAGTGCCTGACGTACTCTTTCATGACTCTGTCCTATACCTACTATACAGTAGCCTGATATATTCGATAATTAAGTTATTTAATTTATTTGTTTGTCATTGATTGTTTTGTACGAGAAAGTCATGTAATTCTGTGAAAAAATGTTACCGTTAGCTGCTTATGTTCGATACATTTGATACGTCACGATTAAGTATATACTGTCCATCGCTTTTTTATACTATCAGTATACTATTTCGATCAATTAAAGTGTGTTTTTTATTAAATAAAAGATAATAAACTAGAAATTGGAAGTGTGGTTTGAAATCATGGAAAGACGCAGCTGGTTGAGCTAGGGACAAGATGGCGGCGTGTTTCGTTTGGCGAAAAGCCCGAAACTTCGATCAGGTTGTTGCATATGAGCCATCTTCTTTTCCAACAAAGTTCACGGCCTTTTCCTTCTTCTCGATCCTTGTTTATTTTCAGACCTAAATTGCGCAAAAAGGCCCGGGGAACGCGCGGATCAACCTCCTTATGGGATCAACTGAAAAGTGCGTCTCACTGTTGTAGGCTTATTTTCCCTATTCATCGCGTACATTCTCAAAGAAATACCAAGAAAAATACACACTAAAGCGAATATTCAACATCATTTTTTATAGATGTAGAATGGTTTTTTTGTTTTTTTTCAAAGCTGACGCACTAGTGATGTCTATATTTGCTTTTGTAAACGAGCACGCGTTAGGGCTTGACCGATATCAAGATGGCCGCCAT
Source organism: Glomeris marginata (assembly GCA_034696005.1). Lineage (NCBI taxonomy): Eukaryota > Metazoa > Arthropoda > Diplopoda > Glomerida > Glomeridae > Glomeris > Glomeris marginata. The sequence continues at coordinate 23,206 of JAQFZQ010000493.1, read as the reverse complement.
CTTTTTTTTGTCGCTCCGTCGAAAGACAAAAATGTCGGTTTAGCTTTGCGTTTCTGTAATTAACGTCTTGGTGACGAGTGGAGAGTTGAGGTTACTTGCAGCCAGCGCCCAGTAATTGAGTCAATGTGCGCCAAAAGACACCCGAACTGATCTATAGTAGAGTGACACTTGGGGCAAGATGATGGCCGCCATCTTGGCGCAAAACCCGAAACGACAAAGACATGACGTCACCGACGGGGCGCGGCTTTCGCTCTTTTGCAACTTTACAGCGTCTGACTATAACGAAAACACATTGGGCATGACGTAATAAAAAAGAAATGGGCGAAATGTTGGAGGAAAAAGTCGAAGCAAACGACTCGTGCAAAATAAGGTCATGCCTTCCATCTTGCACGCATTCATCACTTTGACTTGCGCGTGACGTCACGACGTCCTTCGTTATCGATATTCTCGATACTCTCGCTTCATGTCTATAACAATGGGCCTTTTGGTAAAAGTTGTGGTCAATATGGGTGTGGGATGTCAGTCGCTGACCTTTCACTTTTCACCCGTGCAATTTAATTGCGTCCGAGATGGCCAAGATGGCGTCTGGGGAAAAAATATCCGTTTCACTTTGCGCGTGCTTTAGGATACTTTTCGCCTGCTAGGGTCACGTGGGAGGTCACCTCCCACTCTGGCCCTTTTAATGAAGAAGCGCAAGATTTTTGACGCTGTTTACTTTAACTTCAGCATTAGTTCTCGGTTTAGTGGTTTGTATTTAGCCCCCTTGCCTTTTTCTTTTCTTTTTACACTAGGGTAGGTCATGGACTCCCCGTTGATCCGCTCCGTGTTGTTGACTTTGGCCACCAGGGGGCCTTTCATCGACACCACGGGCAAAAACTGCGGGTATCGGCAAATTTCCGGCCATCCCCATATACATTTGGACCTCCTCGAAACTTATTGGAAACTATGGTTTAGAAAAACCATCTATTGACAGTGGCCATGTTAGGCTTAAACGTGTTTGAAATGACGTAGTCAGTATAATATTTGCTTGAGAAAGCTAGACTAAATTTGGAGATGAATGGACTACACTTGTGCAATGTGCCTGCATGGGTTGAGCGAAATGGTGGAATGGGAGGAAGGAAGCTTTGGAGTTTCAACATCTGCGAACCACTTGTCATTTCTGCTTTTCCTTTCCTTTTACTTGTGGGGTTGGCAGCCATCTTTTTTCTCCCTTTTCACTTTTTTCCCTATCCCCATCATTGCTTATCACTTCCTCCCGTCTTTAATTTCACTGTGCTTCACTTCACTCGTTCACTCTGCAGCACCGATTCACTACTTTAACTTTTATGAATGAACGGACGTCTTGACTCTGGGGGATTCCTCCTGCTGTCCCTTCAGATTTTTCTTCTGCTCCGATTTACGGCATCGGGCAACACTTGCTTCCTCTGCTTTTCTCTCTGCCTGTGAATGTGTTTTCTTTGAAAGTTGCCATTTGGTGATGACACAAACGGTCAATCTTTTCAACAGTTTCCAACATTGATTGCAAATTCGTCGCCAGTAAACTATGTGCTGTCTGCTCCCAAAAGGTGGCAGCACTGGAAGTGGTTCAAAAGAACAAATAAGCACTATATATAATTTAGACTTAGGTATTGCAGCTCCACCTGACCATCGAGTTACATCATCCTGAATGCCTATTACAATGTTTTGATGTTTTCCCAATTCAATTCTAACTTCTGAATGTTTTTTGTCCGCCATTACGACAGTTTAAGACCTGACTGGCTTAATGGCGTACGATCCATCAGCTTTCCAGCTGTTTATACAAGAATGAATAGTATCTTAGAACAGTGAATGTAGAAGAGTGACTTTTGTGAATAGGTTTGGTTGGAGTTCGTTGTCCCGCACGTGACGTAAGAGGAGGGGTTTGTGGGAGGGGGGAGTTGGCAGATCATGACGATTGTACGGGTGGGATGGGTGGTGGTGACGGAGGGAGGAGCGACTAAACTGACTGCATGAAGCATGATGCATAGAGCATGCAACCAACCGGCTTGTTGCTACTGTGTTTGGCCAGACGACCGGAAGGGATCCAATTACCCCCAAACAGCCTGTGAGCGTGGTTGGCACGCGCCCCTTTCTTTCTCCCCCTTAATAAAAATCCCCTCAAGCCTCATGCTCTACATGTGTGTGCCTGAAGCTGAAACGACTGAACTGCACGCAGCGCCACCTGTAGGCGACTGTTGAACTAAATAGAACTAAACGCACTGCCAGACATTTTGAGGAGAAGAGAAAGAGAGAGTGAGAGTGAGAGAGAGAGAGACGCAGGAAGTTGGATCTGGCCAAGAAATGAATCTGCGCATCTGGTTCTTGTAACACCTGCAGCCGCTCAGTGTTTGCCAAACTTTAAACAGAAAACACATTTTCTTCTCGAAGGCCGCCATCTTTGATTCACTGCCTAACTATTTGGTTTATCAAGATTTGTACGACATAAGGATTTAAATTAACAATTCTGTATTGGATGACGTATGAAAAGCAATAAAACGCATTTATCAGTAGAGTTGCGATCTAGCAACATGCAAAGATTTCATTGTTTTCCCAAGATTCACAAAGATTGAATTCGCTTTTGTCGAATGTAACTTGCATTCATTAATATGCCAGGTCACTATGTTTAATGTTTAACCATTGGTTTATAACAGAAAATGTTCTTGACTTTCATCAATCAGTTGATGTGTTAAAAATTGAAAGCACATATTGAAATCATCCATTGCTTGGTTCATAGATCATTTTGCCCCTGTACCATGCCAAATGACACTGCTAGCTGACCAGTGAAAAATTACACAAATTTTCCATCTGATGAAAGTTTTACTTTCCTTCGAAAATAGCGCGATGATTCAGTGCAAGTGCAATGAAAGGGCCGGATGTTAGAAGATGTCCGATATCAGCGCCCTCTTGTGTTAAAACAGCTGGGCGGCTTCTGCCTCGGCTTCTCTGCATTCCCATAGGTTTGCGACTCTTTCCAGTAGGTAGCGTACGTTCACACGAAAGTTGTCTCCTTTGTAAAAAAATCCGCAATTGAGCATCATCGTTTAATTTTTGCGCATTTATTTTGCGCATTATGATAGTAACTAAATTGATCAATTTGTAACCAATTCTTATCCGTTTATAATATTTTCTCATAAGTTTATGAATCATAGCATTAGCGCTCCTATCGGAGACAATTAGGATATTAGAAGCGGATCGATCCGATCCGCAATGTGAAAGCTGGGAAACGTGACGACGCCCAATCGGAATTCTTGGCTGTTCCATTCACCGGACGCAACCTTCTCAGTTCAAATTCGTTTCCGAAATCTTGCCGAAATAAAATCTCATTTCACTAAACCTGTATATTTTTCATATCATATGTTGTTCTAATTATATTTTATTAGAACATGGTACATTAAATGTAATCAACGCAGTTTACAAAAGAGAAAGTTTTAAAAATGCGTCTACGTTGTTGGGGGGTGTGGAGGTTGGCGGATGGAAGAGCCTGTTGATCACGTGACGCCGAAGCTCCGTAGAAAATGGCGTCGGTATATGGTGGCGTAGGTTTGGCGTCTGTGGCGATTCGTTGAATGAATTGCGCCGATCGGGCATTGCGCGGTGAGTTACGTAGTCGCAAATTGAAGGCACAAGTTTGATGGTGATTTTTGGGTGCAAAAGGAAGTGATTGGTCACGTGACTGACGCATTTTGGCGCGCAAAGTCCACGTGCGTCCGTCAACCGGGCGAAATTCAAACTAGATGCAGCGACCATTTCGTCGTTTTCCTAACAAATCTGCACATTCACATACTGATTTCCTCCGAAATGACGCCTGTAGCGAATCTTAATCACGCAATTGTTATCCCCGATTGAGTATTTTGACCAATTTTCACATATTTTATTACTTGCTATCGAGGCATGTGTCAGTACGCAATTTTGCATTAAAAAATACAAAAATGTCGTTGATGGAGTGCACAACGGACTGTTATGTTTAGTTAAATGGAAAAGACAATTTTTAAAATAAAAACGTTTATGAAACGGTTTCAATTTCAAAATTGGGGAAATCTTATTGCATAATATGTAAATAAGAAATTAATATTGACAAGTGTTTAAATACTGAATAATTCGATTTTATAAATATAAATACATAATTATTTTTCATTGGATGCCCAAAATGGAATTTTTGATTTATTATTTCACTCGTATCTAATTTTATGAATTTGAACTGTATTGATAAATACATATATTAAATTATCGAAATTATATTTGTCATGAAAACCTGTTAAATGATCCAGATGATAGATGATGCATCGGTCATTGATTGTGCCAATGTCTGAAAGCCATCTCCAAAGAGAACCATGGAGCCCTTGACCGACATGGTACCTGTGTCCATGTCCCTGTCGATGACCATGGCCATGTCCGGTGGTCCATCTCTACCTCGGCTGACCACAACATCGGATCTGAGCCCTGTCAATGAGAAAACCATTTTTGGAAATCAGACTCCGATGCCATCTACTCCAACGGCACCTGTTCCCGAGTTTCTGGCAAGCAATCTGGTCCCTGGTGCATTCATGCCTCCATTGACCGGTAAGTACATTTAGTTTTTTTTAGAAAATACTATTTGCAAACCTGGTAACTTTTATTTCTCTATCTCAGATATAAGGAACATGGTGAGTCCGGAAGGTCCCGGTCCCAGCGGTCAAGTATCTTCTGCGCCAATGTCCCCGGATGCCGCACACGACCTTCCACCGGAACTTCTGCAACAGGGCTGGAGAAAGTTCTGGAGCAAAAGAGAGAACAGACTGTATTTCTGGAATAAATTGACTAATGAATCTCTATGGGAGATGCCAAACATTGGAGGACAATCTCAAGTAAAATTTTGAATTTAATCGTACAGATATCTATAGAAAAATCTAACATATTCTCTCATGATAGTATGATCCATTGACTGATCCATTGGGAATCCAATGTGCAACTCCAACAACACCAGTGGTTACATCTCCTGAAGGTGTTGGAACGAAACGTAGAGCATCGGCTGCCGCAACGGACCCCGAGAGTTTACAGATCTCCGCGAAACGTTTTATACTGAGGTGAAGTTTGTTATTGCAATGATACGTTTAGTGTGCTTGATTCAATTAGTTCATCTGTTTAGTGGCCCGTGGGATCTGGAGATCCACAGCAATGCATTTGTCCTGGAGAAGACACCAACTCTTCTACCTCCGCCGCATCCTGACATCGAACAGTTCCGCGCAATACTGGTCGCCAGGTTGAGACAACACTACCAGGAGATGTGTCACTCGAGGGAAGGTATTGAAATTGCGACTCATCTGGTCAGTTGTAGATGAGAGCCAAAAGAAACATTTGAATGATGCCGGTGTTGTAATTCAGGTATAGATGCTCCGCGAGAAAGTTTCAACCGATGGCTGATGGAACGAAAGGTGATCGACACTGGACAGGACCCTCTTTTGCCGAACAACTGCTACCCTGAGTTTTCGATGGCCATGTACAGGGAGATAATGAACGACATTCCCATCAAACTTATCCGGCCGAAGTTCTCCGGAGATGCAAGGAAACAGCTGTCCAAGTACGCCGAAGCAGCCAAGAAGATGATCGAGTCTAGGTGTGTTGTGTTAATCTATCTTTTGTTGATGCTGAGTAGCACACAGTGTAGAAAGAAGGTTTCAATTTGCAGGAATGTTTCACCGAAAAGCCGAAAGATTGTCAAGTGGAACGTAGAAGAAACGTTCCAGTGGTTGAGGAGGACGCAGAATGCAACTTACGAGGACTACCTGGTATACATTTAACCCGTCCATCAATTATTTTTCGATTTATATATTAAATCAGATTAATGTATATTTCAGGAAAGATTAGCACACCTGAAAAAACAATGCCAGCCACATTTAGTGGAAGCTGCGAAATCATCAGTTGAAGGCATATGTACGAAAATTTACAATATGGCAAGTGATTACGCAAAGAAAGTCCACAGCAAACACTGGGCCCTTCTGGGGGAACATGGAATAGAAGGTTGAATTGTTTTCATACCTTTTCGTTGATTGTATTCATTACTAGTAGATGGTTAATAGACGATATGGTATTTAAAGAGATAACAAGTACATTGCAAGTGAGCAACCCACGCAAAGTTCCTTGCTTTCCGGTGCAATTCGCAGTCTCAACTCCAAGACTTCCGGTTGCGGAGTTCCTTCAAGATAAGGAAGTGACGATATTGCGATACAAAGGAGATTCGGTCCGCATCTCAAACCTTTACTTCCAGAAATTGGTATGTTGTTGCTGAATTACAAGGATACTAATATAAAATACTAACTTGATGCACTTGGATTAATTTCAGGAGCAATTGTATAGGTGGAATTGCACGGATGACCGGAAATTCGAAAACTTTCTACCACGCGTATGGTGCCTTTTAAAACGCTATCAGGTTTGCTTTGAATCTATCAGTGACTGATATTGTAAGTATACAGAAAAAGTGGTGTAGATGTATTAAAGTGGAATTTTCCTATTGGTAGACTTACTTTGGAGCACCGAATGAGGGCCAAAGCATGCAAGGAGCCCTAACGGTTCCTGTGTTTGAATGTCTGCACAAACAGTTCGGAGTGACTTTTGAATGTTTCGCTTCACCACTAAATTGTTACTTCAAGCAATACTGTTCTTCTTTTCCTGACACTGACGGTTTCTTTGGGTCCAGAGGGTACGTGGATCTTTTATATTCGTACGCATTTCATGTGTTCTAATTGCAAATTGTCCAATTCAGGCCTGTACTTGATTTTCATCCGTTGTGCGGATCGTTCGAAGCCAATCCACCATTTTCTGAAGAATTAATGGAGGCTGCTGTGGATCATTTTGAAGTATGGCAACTATTTACGCACGAATTGTTTTGATGAAGTATTCACATAAAATGTGATGTACGTAGCGGCTGATGAGTCGGTCCCAAGAACCACTATCAATTATAGTCTTTATCCCTGATTGGCGAGATCCAGCACCGGCAGCCCTTGTCAAATTAGAAGCTTGCAGGTCTGTTCAGTTCCACTGTTGATAAAATCTATGCAATATTCGTAGAATTGTAATTATTGTTGATATGTATGTACAGATTTAAACGGCATCAAGTTGTTGTACCTGCGATGGAACACGAGTACCGAAATGGTTTCCAGCATGTATGCGCAAAGTTAGTAATTCTTCCTGTAATTAATTTATTTTCATTGAATGTTTCTGGAATCTAAACCTTCCATTGACTGTTGCTTACAGAGCTGACACGAATATAAAATCTGCTCATGGGACACTGATTTTTTGGCTGCAAAACGATGCAGGGTTTGGAATTTGGGGCCCGATCCCGGAAAGAGTAGATGCACTTGTAGAAGCTTTTAAAATTCCGAAGACTGAGTGATGTGAAGTCACTCCGTCCTCGTGCAAGTTATACATATATACATATAAAATTGAATGGTTAGGAAGGGTTATGATTTTTACTTTGGATCCTTCAGTTTTTGTATCGTTGAGCAATGGGCATGTGTTGTGCTATATTCGGGTGTCATATATGCATCATGTGAATCCACAGCTTTTTATTCCCTCCAGAAACATTTGTAATATATATTAATTAATAATGGGATTTCTGGATTTTAAAACTTATATGGTACCCTGGCTGCGTTATTACAATAACAGCCAGTATGGTACTTTAATTTTACTGGAGCAATATTTACTTGACATGGCAATTTTAACTTGATAAAAGATTCTTTTCCATTTGCTTTTAAAGCCGCAACTTTTTTTAATGTATATATAACAAATTAAATTAAATTTGCAAAATGTTACCATGATCTGAATACGTTGATTGTTTATATTTTATAATAATGTGTCGTTTAGCAATTTTTCAACATTGTTACGTGTTTGTGTGTGCTGGCGTTTCAAATTTGTTTTGCAGATTTGCCAATACTAGCTATTATTTTCATGGTCATTATATGACTCAAAATGGCATGTGGAGTCTGGATTTAACTTTTTTACAAAATGCAATAATCCAAACGTGCATTGGTGTATACTCTCCGATTGTAATTATTTCAACAAATCTGATGTAATAAGAGTTAATGGTTGAAATGTTTGTCGCTAACACGTTTAATTCAGCTGTAAATGGACATGTTACAACTCTGTAAATCAACGTTGTAGAAACTTTTCTCTTTCACATGGGTATACTTTACGCAAAGCGTTTATTCAGGAGTACGTATTATACGAACAAATAGCTTTGCATTTGCATCATTACCTTCTGTCAATATATTAATCTGGCCTGCGTTGGTGGACATATGTGTAACCGAAATTGTAAATAGTTTCATTAATCGTGTTTTAAAGTTTGTGGCCGCTTTCCTGTGTCTTCACATTTACACGGATTAAAACAAAATTTTATTTTTGAAAGTGTGTTCTATCATATTGGCATTTAATTTATATTCAAATTGATGTTGATACTTTTAAAATTATTTGAGTGGCACCAACTTTGTAGCTTTGAAATTATAAGGAGTATTATCCCTTTTTAGAACATAATTTTTTAAGAATTAAATGTACGTTTCAATATTGTTTCAGTTTACGAGTCTTCATTTGTCTTCTGCATCTGACTGCTAACGTGCATATTGAATCACCCCTAGGGTAAAGCTCGATTAGGCTTATGTCATATTGCATATGTCACGTGATTGAAACGGATGCAGCGCTGCGCAGTAGACCACCTTAAAACTTCGAAGTTTGGACGAAATTACAAAAGTAGAGGTTTAAGCGAAGGTTTAAGTGCGTTCTTAGAACATAAACAACAACTTGATTTTGTGCTGTTCAATTTAATTCCATTCAAACATTTGATTATTTCAGAAAAATGAAGTGGACGGTTGTAGTTGTAACTTGTTTGTCTTCTCAACAACGGTCAGTAATAACTAAAGGTATGTGAACAAGGTGTCTGAAACATGCATAAACAAAATGTACTGTCAAGAGTGGATGCATACGTTGAATTATAATTAATTAATACTGAATTTATCATGATTATGTGTAAATTCATGTATATCCAAATATATTTCAGAGCTAAATATTTTGCAAGAAAAAGGTGCGATCAACCAAGATGCTACTCTTCTGGTAGTGGAGGATCCTCAAGAAAACCTTGGCAGTGGAGGAGCTACCATTAATGCTCTTGTGGTCGCAACTGAATATTTGAGTGCTCAACAACATTACACTGTAAATATCACTCTTGATATCACATACAAATTTTAATTGAGAATAATTCATCATATATAAATGTACCTACACAAAACTGTATGTACATTATTAAGGTGATCAACCCTGATGTCCTTAAAGAAGCAAATGTTATTATAATCCACCATGGTCGAAAGTATCCTTACGAACCTCTCGGCAAAAGTTTCATATCTCTTCCTATCAGCAGTGAGAAGGACCAATCATGTGCAAGTGTACTGTCAAATCTACATCACTTACTAGATGTTGTCAACAAGGTATAGTATGTTAATAATGTATATTGCTGCTAGATATTATAGTATGCCTTTGCATGTAAATTGTTTTCTGTTGTTGAAAGATGGCCGAGAAGGTTTCCACTTCTGGTGTATGGGTGTGCAGCACTGATATGATCCTTATTGGAGAAGTTGATTGCAATTGGATGAAAGAATGTGAACAAACTCATCAAGGATGTATCTTATTCACTGTTCCGGCTGACGTACAATACGCTGTTCATCATGGAGTCGTCAAAACTAAGAATGACAGTACTCTTGTGTCGGACATCATTTACCAGGGTTCTCTCTCCCAGCTTCAGTCATGCGCACTTCAATCTGGTCAAGTGAATCTCGTTGCCGGAATAATACTGATGTCCATTAAAGTTGCCGAAAGTTTGCTCATTTTGCAAGCGACGGCACCTCTGGATGGTTGCACATATTTGGGATTGGACAGCGGAGCAGATCAAATGCCGGTTTCACTGTTTTTCGACATCATGGCTGCCATGACAACAGACATGACTGAAGAAGCTTTTCTAGCTGGAGAATGTGGCAAAATGTGCAACAATACGAGAAGTGTGAAAAATGGAAGTGGTGATTGCGGTGATGCAGTCGCAACTCGGAGTCTGCGTAAAGTTGTTTGGGATGAATTACATGGTTTCTCCCTTCAAGCAGGTTCATCAATATTTATAATTACAGTTTGATTTCAGTGTGCACAGTAAATTACAGTTTTTCCATGGAAATTTAATATAGTCAGTTTGGAAAATGTGAAGCACTTTTACTGGTCTGAAAGCCGACCTTTGCGGCATCAGGTCAACATTCTGCAAGCGACGTTGGGAAACAACATTCCTCCTGTGATGCTAACACATTCCATATTTAGCAACAATGTTGATGTAAGCAGCTGAACATTTTATTTTATTTTATTTTTTCACATGAAGTAAATGTAATAACTGGTTATTATTTTCATGGTGGAATCTACCAGGCATCCTCTGTAATTGCTATAAATTCATTTCTGGAAGATGTGGAAATAAAAAGTGGCAGCTGTCCAACTTGCATTCAAAATTGCAAAATTAAGGGACCATTGAACATAGCTGGAAATTGCTATTTGAATGGATTGAGTATAGATTTGACTGAAATGGAGGTACTGTCTCGCTAAATGCTCATCAATAATTAGTAGCTAGGTAAACAGTTCCAGTTAATTAACCAAAATATTACTTACAATTGCAGGAAAATGAAAAATTGATCCTCAATTACGGCACCGCTTTAATGAGCTTCCATATGCTATCTCCATTTTATACCGGAAACGTTTTCATCCTTCTCGGAGTAAATGATGTTGTCACATTGCCTATCGAGGACCGGCACAGCACAGTTTGCAATATCCCCTGGGATAAATTTTTAACCGAGAATGCTATTTCTCGTGCTGACCTCTGGAATATCGACACGGTATCTTTATAATTGGCAATTACTTATTATAACCTAGTATATGCTCACTTTTATGGTTTTCAACAGCCCCAGCACGAGCAAACACTCTTAAATGCCAGCCTGTTCCCGATCAACGATGATGACTTCGACATTAGGAATATTTTATGGATGCATTGGAACTCGGCAGATAATTTCAAGAAGATGAAATACCGTGATAGGTATTTGCATTTATTTAAAGAATTCCCGAGGCTCTTACATTAAGACTGACGTGACTTTTATTTTGGAGATGGCGAGAAAGCATGCGCGTATCTCTGGAAACTGTGCTTGTATTTGCTAACTTGGATATTGAAATGCAATACCGAAAGGAACTTTTCCATACCATTTCGGGCAAGATTTGTGAAGATGTCATAAGCGGTGGAACTTTTGTGTCCTTGCAACCGTACTGGTCTTCGGCGGTCGTAGAGCAGCAGACCGATATCATTTTGGACCATCTGGATGAACGTATAATCATTCAAAAGTCTGAAATAACTACTGATATGGGACAAATCTCAACGCTTCCTTATATATTTTACCCAAAACAGTTGTCACCAAATTTGTTACGAGTCTGTGGAATCCGGGGAAGACTGCGAGAGTCCTGGCGAACATCGCGAATTTACTCGCCGCGATGGCTGGAAATAAAGGTGGACTTAGAAGTGGACCTGCTGGCAACAAGGACTGGAAACCAGCTTTTGAAGCATTGAAGGTTGTTTATTCCTTCTATTCTTACTACTATAATCCTGTTTTAATCTTTACGTGTCTTTTATTATATGCATAAGGATGGCAGCAAAGAAAGCATTCGCAAAGGTGTATATGAATTGAAAAGAATCCGGGCCAATTGGATGGAGAGTCCAGATCGTCTTGTAAGGGCAGCCAGACATTACGAAGGAGCTGCTCAAATCCTTGTGCAACATGCTGTTTTTACCGCCAAGGAGGTTTGTTAGAGATGATATATTGTGTTATTATATGTGAAGGATCTCACAAGACACTTATATTGTGTAACTTTCTTAGTATGTTCATCTGGAACAAGAGGATTCCAAGCCTGATGTTGGTGTTTGGGTAACTGCGGAGTGTCCGGCAAGGATTGATCTTCTTGGAGGATGGACGGACACGCCACCCATCTGCTACGAAATGGGAGGTTCTGTAGTAAACATGTCGATTACTGTTAACGGCAAGGTAAATAATGAAATTGTTGTACAGGTTTCTTCACCAAGTACTATATGGGTTTTATGTTCTAGAAACCAATTGGGGCCAAAATACGGCGTACACCTGAAATGAGGATAACGCTGATTGAGAGTGAAACGACCGAAGCACGCACGTTCATCGATGATATAGAAAGTCTTCAAGATTACAATCAACCTAATGCTGCAGGTGATCCTTTCTGTTATTTTAAATATATTTATAATTAATTGTAATGGATTTTAATTATTATGCATTTATTATGTAACCAGGTGCACTACTGAAAGGTTGCATCATTTTCACGGAACTTGTTCCTTGTTCTTCCACACTTGACCTTGCTGAACAATTGCGAACGCAACACGGCAGTGGTTTCGAGATACATACATGGTCCAGATTACCAAGGGGCTCTGGTGCGTTTCCATTTACTTTTGCATGATTTACCATCTGTGCACTTCAGAAATTGTTTCCTATTTTAGGATTGGGTGCAAGCAGTATTTTAGCCGGTGCCATCGTAGCTGCCATTTGGACAATAACCGGCAAACGTTTCAATCGCAGTTCAATAATACATGCTGTTTGTATACATTTGTGATATACACAATATTATCGATCACTTGTGCGTATATAGAATATATTTGTTATGTACTATAGGTGTTGTGCGTTGACCAAATGCTGACCACGGGAGGTGGATGGCAAGACACGGTTGGAGGAATATTCGGTGGTGTCCTGCACGCAACATCCAGTCCACAATTCCCATTGAAGGTGGAGATAAGCAGGATCGAGATTTCCCGCAGCTTTATTGAAACTTTAAACCGACATCTTATTTTGCTGTTTACGGGCAAAATAAGATTAGCTAGAAATCTTCTTCAAGTATGTATTGCCAAGGAGGAATTGCAATTACACACTGTTATGAAGCATTATTATAACTTAATTAATTGTACATTGTTTGTTTTTAAAGAATGTTGTCAGGAACTGGTATGCTCGTGACGAGGAAGTCTTCCAGACTTTAAAAGACTTGTTTGATTATTCGCTTCAGTGCGCGAAGGCCTTTCATGAAGGTATTCCTTAATTTTGATTTGTTTTTATATGCGCTTTCCATATTAAGAATGGCTATTAATTGCTATTTATATAGAATCTTTTGAGGAGATTGGAAAACTGATTGGCCATTACTGGGAACTTAAGAAAGCTCTTGCAACAGGAGCTGAACCAACTCTTGTACGAGACATGATGAGAGTCCTGAAGCCCCATGTATACGCACAAGCCCTTTGTGGGGCAGGAGGAGGTGGCTTTATGTTCATGATAACAAAGCAACCAGATTCGCAAAGTTTGATTACAGATGTTCTATCGCAAGTTCCGGTAATGAAAAATTTTAACTGAGTTGAAACATGGACATGGTATTAATTGTGGCTATGTAATTTGTTTTCTTATATTGCAGGGTGTTAAACACGTTGCATTATATACAGCTGCATTGGATGAAGATGGCATCTCCATCTCTGTTGGAAATAACCAAATAACTTTATTGTAATGGAAACAAGTTTATATGATTCACGCACAGAGTTGTATATAAACAATATTAATACATATAAATACAATATTTTGTTACGTATACTAATTCTCCCATTTCACAAGTGTAATTAATTATTGAATGTCATCAAATTCTCTATTATATGCTATACAAGGGGAATATATCCGAACTGCACAGTGGTCAATAAGTTAATTGTATCAACATTTTATAGGACATTAAATTTATAATATAATTAATATGTTGCCTATAATAATTACAAAAATAGTATTTAAAATTATAAGTTTTGACATATTTTGGAAATACTAAAACCATAAGACTATAGTCTATTGCTATTTAAAAAAAAAATTAAATGCTGACATTTTTTGGAAATATTAAAACCATAAGACTATTGGTATTTTTTGGAAATCTTAGTCCGGGTCTGCGGAGGTTAGGTTAGGTTAGCTGTGGGAGGTTAGGTTAGGTTAGGTTAGCTGCTGGACTGTGGGACTGCGGGACTACAGGACTTCGGGACTGCGGTACTACGGGACTGCGGGACTACGGGACTTCGGGACTGCGGGACTACTGGACTGTGGGACTACGGGATTGTGGGACTGCGGGACCGCGGGACTACTGGACTGTGGGACTACGGGACTTCGGGACTACGGGACTGTGGGACTACGGGACTTCGGGACTGCAGGACTACTGGACTGTGGGACTACGGGACTGTGGGACTACGGGACTGTGGGACTACTGGACTGTGGGACTACTGGACTGTGGGACTACTGGACTGTGGGACTGTGGGACTTCGGGACTACGGGACTACGGGACTGCGGGACTGCCGGACTGTGGGAGGTTAGGTTCAAGGTACTTAGAACATATTTTTGGGTAAGGTAGTCCACATAGCGCTTTAGCTGTGAAAATGAGGCCCTTTTGTTTCCATTAGGGCCATTGGGCCATTTGGATTACATTGAGCCTTTTTTATTCCATTGAGCCCTTTGGATTCCATTGGGGCCTTTTTATTCCAGTGTGATGAATGGGCCCTTTGGATTCCTTTGTGACCAATGGGCCCTTTGGATTTCTTTGGGACCAATGGGCCCTTTGGATTCCTTTGGGACCAATGGGCCCTTTGGATTCCAGTATAGGACCACTGTAATCCTTCAGGTCTGATTGGAAAAAAAATTTGGCCCTTTGGATTCTATTTGGAACATTAGGTCCTTTGAATCTGTTAGGGCTATTGGGCACTTTGCATTCCATTAGGGCTCTTGGGTCCTTTTGATTTTATTAGAAACTTTAGGTCCTTTATATCTGTTAGGACAATTGGACTGTATAAGTCCCTTTGGTTTGAGGCTAGGAGAGGAGGAAGCGCCCAGAGGGGAGAGTAAATCCCCGAAATGACGTCATTTTGACGTTTAGCCAATAACACGCCGACTAGCCTATTGCTCCCCCCTGCGTTGAAAATTGGCACGGGAAAATTGGTTGTTGCGAGCAAATATACTTGGCAGTAGTTTAACGTTTATTATATTTAATTAATAGTAGTATAACTAATAACAAGGGCGTTGGTTGCGCATGAACAGTAGAACAGGTAGAACGTGGGTAGAACGGACTGAACGGACCTAACGGACCGAATTGTAATGTAGATGAGGCTTATTTCCGGCAACGGGTGTTGTAGGCGCGGGTGTTTTTTTTCCCTTGCTCTGGAAATCCATATCCATCGCTTCGAGATTTCATTACACAGGCAAATATAGTTTATACCCTTACAGTAATAACTTGTTTAGACCAATAATAAACGTAATTGTATGGATTGCAGGTTATTTTGCCGGGGAAAAATGATGCTCGGGAAAAACATGTTTTTCTTCGTTCGAAATCCCGGTTGAAATGAAGACTGCATGGAGACGCTTATGGTAAATTTCTTTTATAAAGTGGATTTGGTATCGATACGGAATTATCTGAATGTCGGGGTCGCAGATCAATAACCCCACGACAACCCATTCAAGAAGAGCACTGCATCAATATTGCTGCATGTGCTAATTAAGTTTTGGGAAATAAAAGCAATATATTATAAACAAATGCACTTGTAAAATCCATGAAATAGCAAGTTCATGTTTATGGTATATTGTACAACAAAAATACAAAAATTTGGTAATGCATTATATTATGGAAATTATATTTTATTACATCCTGCATTAAGCAAATAACAAAATAACCTGCTAATTTTGTTATTTATCCTTTCAGTCCAATATGCAAAAGACATGGCCAACTTCAAAAAAGTATGGATTCATCAATATGCATATGCTGTGTAAGTAGGTGTACTATATTCAAAATCAATTGGAAATGTGCATGATTTGTTTCACCCAGAGCACGTTGAGTAACACTGCAAGATTCATATTTAACTCGCAGTGCTAATTTGTCTCTGGGAAATTAATTAGAATACAAAACGGGAATGCATTATGGAAGACTTTTTGTCTCTGTGCAGATCTGTTATTCGTACAACTTGTGATATATTATACAGTATATATAGAAAGATAAATGATGTGTGTAGTAATGGTGCACGCTGTATGTAGTGAGTGAAAATGTATAGTGGCTACAAATGTGGCGCATTTTCCGTGAATAATGGTCTGAACTGCACAGCTGATGAACCGATAAGCATCACTAGAGACTAGACCGTTCAATGTTGCGATAAATGGTCAATTTCGTGTTTTATGAAGCTCTTGGAACGGCTATGAAATGGAAAATGGAGGAGAAGCGAGTAAATAAGTTTCCTTTATTTTGCGATATCTTGCGCAAAGAGAAATAAAAATGAAATATATCGAGTGGCCTGTGCCAAGTTCACTTATCGTGTTCAAAGCCGTCAGTTGCATTGAAATATTGATCTTTTATATACATGTGTGGTAAAAGAAAGTGCACTTGGCGTGATCGAAAAATTTAAAGATGTTTGCAATATACTTGGGTTACTTTCTCGCAGCAGCAGAAACGCAGTTGAATCGTTCTTCTATGCTGCACTATTATATTACCCATAACATTCCTCGCACCCACGATATGGATCTTAATTTTCATAGTAATCAATCTTCATTAGGATGCCGATGCCATCCGTTGAATCGACTCGGACTAATAAATTATTCATTGTTTCATTAATACATAAACATAGAGGAATATACTTTAATACCGAATAACTTGATTGGCTGGAAGAGAAACGACGTAATTTAAAATGAACATTGACATGTGGAACCAGTGGAACAAGGGCATGTAACGAATGTGAGCATTTTTCCCCTCTGTACCTGGGCTTGATTGGTTACCATGGAGATGGGTACCATCATTTCTAAGCTGTCACTGTCAATTGGGACCAGGCTTGCAATTTTATTTATATCGATACGATATTGACTATATCAGGAAACCTTTGGGAGATTTACACTGAAATATATATGGCATGCAATGCGGTGTCAATCAATTTATCCCTGAAATATTTTCCCATAAGATGTACGTATATAATTACAAAATAATTACTGCATGTCTTATTGAATAACATATTCTTGATTGATTACATTATGAATATTTTATATGTAATGATTTTAAAGTGGAATTGTTTTAATAGTAATTTGTGTTAAATCTTGATACTTTTGCCGAATTTAACATTTCAATTTTTGTTATTTATAAGGTTCTGCAGCCATGGAATATTGGGACCACGGTTGTGATGGGACAACAAAACTGCAATTTCATTGGTTCCTTGACCTAAAGTCGACTTGATGCGGCACTATACAGTTGGTAAGTCACCAAAACATAACTATTCTATCATTGATTTTATGTTCCACATTTGAATTGTTTGTTTTTGCATAATTTCTAGCCAGCTAGGCTGGTAAGCAATAATAATATATATTTTGAATATAAATAATACACGTGTTGCATCAACAATTTAAATTATGTGAAATGGAGCGAGCTTCAATTGAAGCACAACCTCGAAAAACTATTTTTTGTTAATTACCTTGTGTAGTAAAGGCATATATAGTATTGTTTTTGTGCTGGAGATATTAGATCACGAAATACATTTCGCTTTATTGACCAAATTTTTAATAACCTCCCTTGTACATCATATATATTGAAGCATTTATTGACTTTTGAATGGGCACGTAAACCGATCAATGAATCGGATTGTCATTAATATACAAATTTCCCAAAGTGCATTTCGGTGTTTTAGGAGTATAAAGTATAACCACTCTTGGTATAACAGCTGGCGAAAGAAGGCGCATTTTTATTTGCACAGATGATATTCCACCAGCTGTTTCGTAACTGGCAATTTTAAAAGTGCAACTGCACTAAACTCTTGGTATATAAGTCGATAAAGTATTTCCTTGGAAATAGATTAAAGTTTGCCATTTTCACTGAACCTTATGGGAGAGATGACATGCAACGGACACCGCTGGGGGGCAGCACCGAGCCTCGGGTCACATATTAGTGTCAGAAATTTTGCAAAGCACTTTATATGAGTGCATGCAAACTTCAAGTTTTGCGTTATTTTCTGCCGCAGGGTTTGAGAATTTAATTAACATGCTTTCAACATCCGCTATGCTATCAGTGAATTTCCTTTTATGTATAAGGCTACTGATACTTTAATACCATTACAAACATACATGCATCCCTGAGGGCTGTGAAACATCATCGCATTATTTTCCAATGGGAAAAAGTATACAATGGGCTGCTATTAGCTTAATACCAGTGTTATAAAACCCATTTGATATTTTTTCTCCAAACTTAAGATGCATCTTAAGATAGCTTTTC
This sequence comes from Glomeris marginata, assembly GCA_034696005.1. Taxonomy (NCBI): domain Eukaryota; kingdom Metazoa; phylum Arthropoda; class Diplopoda; order Glomerida; family Glomeridae; genus Glomeris; species Glomeris marginata. The sequence continues at coordinate 4,840 of JAQFZQ010000493.1, read as the reverse complement.
GTTCTTCGTATCACATTCAGTAGTTTGCCAATATATTTTGGTGAAATCCATTCCTTTCCTATCTTGTTTCTTTCATACCTATATCACGTTGTGCTGAACACAATATAGGCCTATTTATTTTTTTCCTTTTGCCAAAATTGAAGTACACATTCAATTTATTTAGCTTTATACAATATCCAATACATGGAAAGGGAAGGCGCGTTATTTTACCATTCACTTATTACAAAGTAATATTTCGTTTCTTTTTTTGCTTATTTTGCATTTCTGTACAGTGGAGTTTATTTGATATTTTTCTTACTCTTCTTTTACACATATATAAATGCGCATTCGGCGGACATTTTCAGGTCAACTGGTGCTGTTTATTGGTGGCTGCATGTGCGAGCTGAAAGTTAATTAGATTTTGGAAATGGAGTTTTGTGACGTCATTGGCGCAAAAGTAATTCCAGCCTTTCAGGTGCCATGAAACGCAATGAATGAATTGACCTATTTCAAAGGGCACCGCCCACGAAAAGTGTAGCTCCACCCACCGTAGCACACAATCCCGAACCAATGTAAAACTCGAAACAAAATGGCGGTCGGGACGAACTGCTTTCATCACTTTACCATGCATTCACACGTTCGATTGCAAAATTCCGACGATTTTGCGATTGAAAAACGCTTTCACCACATTTCAAATGAAGGATTATCAACTAGAACAAGCTTTCCAGCATTTCTGTGCACATTTACAACAATGAACGGCCGTAATTACAAAGTAAACATCGTTTTTACCGTTTCTCACATGCTATTTTCGAGTAGTTCTACTCTACCGAGCCGCCATTTTGGTTGAGCTCGACAGCGCTCTTCACAGACCAATTACACGAGACAACCAATGGGAGGCTCATGAAATCGGTCAATTGTGAAAGCGACGCAAATTGCTCGCATAAAAAGCAACCAATATATATATATATGAGTACAGTGGTGTTTGTTATTACATATGGTAGATTTTAATAACATTGGCGAATAATTTATTGTTATCCCTTCCTGTGGGGATGTGGATATCGAGGAAGGAAGTTGGCTCCAATTACGGGTTAATGTAAATGTTAGCTAGGCCTACTAATGGCGTTGATTATCGTCAGTGTTGCGCAGCATTAAGTATAAAATGTTTACCAATAAAAATTACCAAATTAGATCAATACGGCAAACTTTTTGATCGATCAAGACCGAAATTGCATTGGGAATATTTTCCCAATATGAGTCTGACGTGACTTGATTCATTATGGCGTAATTGTCACTGTGCGCCTTGAGGGACTGGGCAGTGTTTACCATACTTCAAAATACAATAATTCACCGTATCTACATTCATTGTTATTTGTACAAATCGGATGTGATGAAATCGAAACATACATGCAATTTATAGAGATAAAACCGTGCAAAAAAAAGCTGAAACAATTAAAATAAGTTTGCGTTTTAAAGGTGAAGTGACATATGGTTTAGTTAGGTACTCTGAAGTAGGTGGATAAAACTAAATCTGTGTGAAAATGACCAAAAAAGTTATTTGCAATTGAAATTTACTAAACTTGTGTTGAAATGCGCATGCGCAGTGAGTGTTGGGGTCAACTCATCTACAGTATGGGTGACTGCTGCGTGAAAATCGCAGTCAAATTTTCCACCATATACACGTTTCACTATAATTAAATATACACAGCATCAAACAGAATTATAATCGCCATTGTTTGGATACTTGTCCCAAGTTATGAAAGTTTTCAAAGTGATGCACATGTAACGTATTGACTTTTCGTCCACGATTTAAATATTAAAATGTTGAGATATGGAAATTGCAAGTGCGAAACGGTTCTGGTTGGCCGTCGATGATAGCGTAATAATTCACAAGTAGAGCAAATTATGTTTTTATCGATTTGTGCCCGAAATTTGACTCGCTAAGGTGTCGTCATGTTGTACAGATAATGAACGTGTGATTCTATACTGTACATGCAATTTTTTAAAAAAGGCAAACTTTTAATCGGTTTAATTACTGTACAGCTGCAGCTTACGCGATTAAATTCAATTGCATAGCCGAGATCTTGCGTCAGACTAGTTATAGTTGTATGCAAATTATATTGGGGGAAACAAACCGCAATGCAAACTAACAGTATAAATTTGCTTCCTGTTTAGGGGCCGCATTTTAACATTTCCTACAAAATGTTCTGAATACGAGATTTAGATAGGAATTAATTATTTCTCACTTTTTAAAAACCAACCTCATTTGAATTTGGTGTAAATTACCATGCTAGTTCACTTGTAAAGTGGTATTGTTTCAGGATTAGTGTGGTTGGTGTTCATGCCACACCTATCCCTAAAAAAATACCGCATTTTGTGCCATAAAACTGCTGTTTTGCACATTTTTATGAATGAAAAGTGTCGTTTTATGGCACAAACTGCAGTATTTTTGTTAGGACGTAGCCTTTGGGAATTATGATGTCAACGAATTTAGTTGATTGGTATTGATCTTTTAAGGGCGTGGCTATAGGGAACATGGTTTGCGTGCGACAAGCTGAAACATGACAGAGTTAGCAGTATGTGTAATTTACTAAATTTTGAATGTTTACATTTTTCCAATCGTGTATCTTCTACCATGAACATGGAAAACTATGTTTGGGAATACGACTTTATTTCCTGTTATGAACGTATAGATGGCGCGCCATTCAACGAAGTTTGATGAATGTGGAAGCACTGTAGAATGCTAGGGTATTATTAGAAGAATTTTAATTACAGTATAATGCTATGGCGAAAACCACACATGCAGTTGCTTTCATCACTTTTCTATTCGCATTGATTCCAACATTGTATCAAAACACAATAGATGGGGTGGAGGGCGTGTCCCGTGACGTCATATCGTTCCCGGCATTCTTCCCTTTCCGTATACTAGTGGCGACCAAGTCGGAAACTCGTGAATACGTTGTTGGGCTTGCCAACGTTCACTACATCATTTCCACTTTCCTCCTAAAAACGATCGATATTCAACTTTTTCCGAACGCAATTCCGAGTTGGAACGACTGGAAACACTTTTTTGCCCTGCAAAGCGATTTTCCAGGTACGTGTGACGTCACTAGCGACACGTTCATTTTTGTTTTTTGCCACCATATTGTAAACTCGTTAAAACCGGTTCAAATGTCAATTTCACGTTCGATTACGCTATATGTTGTTGGTCACGTGATGTGAAGATGCGTAAATTTGAGCTTATGAAAACTGCGCCACGTATAGTGAACGGACAAGCGAACTAATTTAGCCGCTAATTGCCCCGCGTACTTGTAATTAACCCTGTGGGAACATCCCCCGTGACGAGCTTGGTGCGCATGCGCACATTAATCTCGTGCAATACCTAATTGCTGTAAAAATAGTAATCATGATACAATGGATAGTGTTACTTGAATTTATAAATATTGAGAACTGTCAGTGACGGAAGGGGTATAATGCATTGAGATTTCGAAATACCTTTTATTGCATAATCGTTTGTGGAAATCAGTAAAAATAGTTATTAGTTGGACGGGGTAATTCATTTAGGAAGTTTTCCGATGATATGCCACTTTATATCTGACAAACTTTCAAGTGCTAATTTTATTTTGCTAACTTCCACAGATTTTATTAAAACATTTGCTATCTTTATATCGAACCATATAGGTCAGTGATCGAACTGAATGGCTTGCACAAGGACACAATATACCTTTGGCTTGCATTTTCAACGTGCATTTTCGACCGTACTTATGGAAAGCCCTCCATATGATGGAACCTGCTTAGACTCCGACATTGACCTTTATTTACAAAGAAGGGCATGTAGCCTAATTGTGTCATATAACCGTATATGGAATTTAGGCTGTATCTTATGCTCTTTATAGCTCATTGATATGAGCATCAAATGTAATCTAGCCACTTGCGATTTCCCCACTGACCGGTTTCAGAGTTGCATGTGTTCGTTGAAAATTCAGAAGTCCAACAACGTTCTGTTCAGTTCTGCTGCTGTATTTTTATTGTGCAAAGTATTACACAGTATTGCCAATGTGGTTTCTCAATTTTTTCCATGCATTATTCAGAGAGGAATTCAAAGTGTGCTCCTCTTTGCATAATTTTACCCACAAAAATGAGTTCGACTTTGCCAAGAGGAATTCTTCACGTAGGTTGCTACGTGCTTTCATTATTTGCATGACAAAAAATGTAATGTAGCATACTCTGCATGGTCACTGTATGCACATGCAGAGTACTTGCCTGGAAGAGCAAGTTTAGCAACATCTATGATCAGAAATGTAGGCTACTTAAAGGAATAGCTAAAAAGACCTTGGATGCCAATGTTGAAGTCTATTTCGAGGATCGTCGATAAGAATAGAATAATTACTTAACATTTTAAATCTGGATAAAGTCAGTAATCCGTATGAAATGCATGTTTGAATTCAATACTTTTTGTATACATACGAAATTGCTCAGAATTAGGGGACATTCTGATCTGCCAAAGGGTACGTTTGAAAGGAATGTCGATTGTGGGGTAGGCCTATATAGCCATGATATAACCCAGCTTTTCCTTTAGATGGTGAAAAATGTGGTTGCTAATGGCAGGAAACATGTTGGTCACGTGCCACTCGACTTGTCAGGGACCTCACGACTGTTACGACACCAATAAATCCCCTCCATTTGTATCTTGTCTTCGTTATTGATCCCATCATCATCCATAAGCATACTTTGGCGTCAAAGATTCGCTCAACTTCACATAAGCCCTTTCACATTTCTTCCAGAACCTATACAGCGTGAGGCACCTAAGGATTGCCAGGCGTTTATTTCGAAAACCATTGCGAGTGTGGCAAAAAGAATGCCA